>PVIU01022434.1:0-29382 GCA_004026605.1 Ondatra zibethicus
AGAAGCCAAATAGCAAGGTGAACCCAAAGAAAAACATATATAGATCCTCTTGGAAACTGAAAGCAAACAAGATTGCCAGGCAAAAGTTGGGAATACGGGGGTAGGGATAGAGGTGGGGGTAGGGGGGTGGGGAAGGGAAGAGGGGGAAGGAGAAGGGAGAAGGGAAGGACTGGGGAGAGCTTGGGGGAGTGGGAGGGTGGAGATAGAGGAAAGGTGGATATTGGAGAAGGGAATAAGATATCTACATTAAGGGAGTCATTTTAGGACTGGCAAGATACTTGGCTCTAGAGGAGAACCCAGGTGTCCACAGGGATGTCCCCAGTTAGGTCCTTGGGCAGCAGAGGAGAGGGTGCCAGAACTAGCATTGTCCCATAGTCACACTGATGAATATCTTGATCACCACCATAGAAATTTCATCCGATGGATGGAGATAGAGACAGAGACCCACATTCACATCAGAGCAATGGACTGAGCTCCCAAGGTCCAGTCGAAGAGCAGAAGGTGGGAGAAGATGAGCAAGGACCTCCCACTGAGACAGTGTGCCTGATCTAATGGGAGCTCACCAAATCCAGCTGGACCGGGACTGAACGAGCATATGATCAAACCGGACTCTCTGAATGTGGCTGCCAATGGGGGCTGACTGAGAAGCCATCAACAATGACACTAGGACCTATCTCTTCTGCATGTATTATCTTTTTGGGAACCTAGTCTATTTGGATGCACACCTTCCTAGGCCGGGATGGAGTGGGGAGGGCCTTGGACTTCCCACAGGGCAGGGCCCCATGCCCTCTTTTAAAGAAACAACAGGAGGGAGGAGCAGGGGAGAGGGAGGGGATTGGGAGAAGGGGAGGAAATGTAAATTTTTTTGAATGGAAAAAATAAAAGAATATGGAAAAAAACAAAAAAAACAAACAAAAAAGAGAATACTTTAAGAAATACTTTAATTTACAATCTTTTATGTAAATTATACTTCACATCTAGTTGTAGAAAAAAAAACAAGTATAAAGAAATTCCAGAGCACAGACGAAAATGATGTCAAAATAACATTATTTAGCAAATTAACTGAATTTAATTCTAATTATATAAATCAGATGGCATTGTTAAATGAGGGCAGTTTTGATGAGTATTGATGAGGATTGCTGATGACAGGCAGTTTTCATAAAGACCATCAGCTCATGAGCTTAGAATCTGACCTTGTGACAGACAACTACAAATCAGACTGCTAACTGTGATGTTCCTATATGTTTAGTGTCAAATATAGTTGATACACTGAGTAATATACTAAGGCAAGAGAAGATGCTATGGAACTTTTTATATATAGAAATACTGGCTCTTGAAAAGAGTGTATGCTTTTACCCCTCTATATACAGATGTTAAAAACTCCAACCATTTACATGATCAAAACCAAAACCAAAATTAGCTGCCAGTTTCATTAAACAAATGTAATAGTTTCTCTCCCTTCCTTTCACATGGGTATATGCATGAATAAATTGGAAAAGTATGTTTTGTGGTCTGACCTGAAATAGACTGGATACATGATGAAGTCAGAAGAGAGACAATGAGCAATGGGGAGTGATTCTATTTGGTTAAAGAAGCCAAGAAACGTCTTTTACAAATACATATGTGAAAATTAGTGCAAGAAATCATTGGATTGTTATTGATCACTTCAAAATGTGGAGGGAGGGTAGGGAGGGGAGGCATCCCATTCCCTTTATCCATTTTCTCATGGTTGCATAAGTGTCAAAATGGATTTACTATAACTCAGGGTGGACCATCTTAGACTAGTATCTGACATGATGGATGCTAAGCTTTTGACATTTCCTTCATAGATTTGTCTTGGTCTTCATTCTCTGTTGTTTGTCCTTAAGAGACATTTCCAGCCCTCCTATCAGCCTTCTGAGGTTTCATAGGTACAAAGAAGCTATCTGTTTTATAGAAATTAAGAATTACTTTTCCTTTGAGATAAATCCTCATGTAGCTCAGGCTAGCCTCAAACTTGCCATGTAGCTGAAGAGGATGGTCTTGCACTTCTGATCCTCCTTTCTTTACCAGTCGGGTGCTGGGATTATAGGTGTCTGTGGGCACCTCAGCTTATGTGATGCTGGGAATGGAACCCAGGACTTTGTGCATGCCAGGTAGGTACTTTACCAATTGAGCTGCAGTGGTTCCGGGAGGGGACAATTGAGTTATTGCCTTAGAAGCTCTGAAAATACATCAGAACAAAGGCTTCATGCTAAGAGAAAAGATTCCCAGTTAACAAGCTTCTCTCTTACATGACCGAGGCAGATGCCCCATTCCGTTCCATCACGATTTGATGCTTTGATTTAATCTGATGCGAACAGGTCAAGATTTTTATCATTGTGGACTGTCATCATTCAACACCAGCACTTAATTGGGACTCAACATCCCAGAAACTATGCACTTGGGGTTTCTGCTATAGCCAAGTAGATTAATGCAGTCTCTCTGGCACCCTCAGAACTTGCAGCGAAATGGCAGTTGACTTATGAAACATCTCCCTTCTCTTCAAGAGCACAATACAAACTTCATTCAGCACCTAGTTAGAACTTTGGTGTGGGCAGATGTCTACAATCCTAAAATACACTCACTTTTCTTTTTATGCTTCTAGTAAGAGAATCCTGGGATCCATAGCTGCCATCTTCACATTACTCGCAACATTTTAAGGAACCTAGTCCCATATACAAGTTTGGAGCACATTGACATGTTAATGTCAAAAAGCTGAACTTATCCCTGCTGAGGAAATGGTAATTTGGGGAGAAAGATAATAGCTCATAGAAAGGACTTGCTTCATGTTGGTAGAAGGGGTGTTTGGGGGAATGGAGAATGGGTGCCCCATTTCTTCATGGGTTGAAGAGATGGTTCAGTTCTTAAGTGTGTTTGTTTTTGGCTCCCAGTACCCATGTCAGGAGTATCAAAACTGCCTGGTGCTCCAGCTGCAGGGATCTGATGTTGCTCTTCTGGGCTCCACAGCATCAGCATGCATGTATGTATGTGTGTATATATATGTATGTACATATGTATACACACACAGATGAACAAATGCAAGTGATAAAGGAAATGGGTCTTACAGAAAGCGTATTCAGCTGATCAGAGTTCTCATTTTTAAGGCTTTGGGAACTCTGCTTTTAACTGCATTTTTTACTCCCTATTTGTGTTCCCCATCCTTTGGGTCTTTAGAAGTTCTATATTTGAAATACTTTCAAAGGCACTGAAACAGGAAAACAAAGTATTATTAATAAGTTTGTGGCTCAGCTCACCTCTCCAAGTTTGTTTTCTATTATGTGGAGTTATTTTACCATTATGAAAGTCATAGAAAGCTGGGATTAAGGGTGAAGCTCAGTTCATAGAGTGAGTGTCTAGCATGTAAGAAGCTTTGAGTTTGGTCTCAGCACTGTATAAAAACTGATATGGTGGCACATGCCTATAATCCCAACACTTGGAAGGCAGAGGTAGGAGGATCAGAAGTTCAAGGTCATCTCTGACTCCATAACAAGTTCCAAGCTAGCCTAGGCTACATGTGACCCTGCCTTAACAAATATGGATGTGGCATGAGTCTTTAGCATCTGCCTTGTTTCATACGAACTTGAACCCTTAAGGTTGTCTTAGCTCCTTGGTATGCCTCTCTGTGTCTGGGGCTTGGTCAAGATCCCAGATGTAGCTGGTAGTTCTCACTGGCAGATGGAAAACCCATTTCTGGTTCCCAAAGGCATCTTAAGCTAGATGGGCACGTTCTCTGCATGGTGAGCTTTGTGAAGGGAAGGTTTGTGTGGATTGTTACTGCTGTGCTCCAGCCTACCAGATCCCTGCTGACAGCTGCTCTTATACTCACCCTGACTCCCAGGAATTGTCAGGCTCCTTGAGATATGTGCTAAGCCTTCAGAGAGTCAGTGAGGGTGAGGAAGCCACACTTAGGGACACAGCCAGCAAGGTGAAGAGGGCCTGACGACGGTGCCACGTGTCGATAGATGCCTGTACCTGCTTCATTTCTAGGGGTGTGACTTGGGCTATCCATCCACGACATCTTCTCTGGTTCTGCATTTGTCAGTGGAATTCTGTTGCTTGGTTTTTCTAGGCATTCAAATGGTTGGTAATTGGTGTCACCCATATTATATTTATTCCATGTAAATGCTGAGGTAAGCATGAAGCCTCACACAGTATTAAGAGGGTAGTCAGCAGAAACCTTGTGAACTTTACTTGGCAGATTCTACAGAATCTTATTTTGTTTGACTTTATATATATATATATTGGTAGGGCACTGTTTTGACAAGTTACTGTCACAAAGGAAATTTTCCGGGTAATTCATCTTATAATGGAAACTTTCCACACAGAACTATTTCTTGGGATTCTTTTTAAATAGGAAAAATTTAGGGCTAACTTTTAAAAGATATTTTCTGAGGTGCAAAAATTAACTTGTTAGTTTAGGAAATTTGTGTGTTACTACAGATAGAATTGAAATTTAGTAACTAAATGACCTACTAAGAAATTGCTGAGTATTTGGTAAATTTGTAGAATTAAAAGCTCATTGTTTCTCTGAGGAGGTGGAGACATTTTTTCACTTTCTTCTTATCCTCCTTCTCTGTCATCTCCCTGTCTCCAGTGCCACCAAATCAGCAGGGTAGATCTTTGTTATAAAAGGATGAAATGGGCCAATGCTCCTTAAAAAATCTACTTCAAGTGTGTTTTCTAATGAAATCAGAAACAAAAACTTATTTTGACAAAAGTCTTTTTACCTTTGATCTTTAGCAATAATTGGATTAATTTATTTTTTTGTTTTTGAAGACCTGAATGAAACATAAAAGGCCAGGAAAAAACAGACCCAAGGATATTTGATGTGAGAGTCCCAGGAATTACCTAAATTAAATGTTTTTATTTTTATAGGTGTGGGAACAGGTCATGGTTTGGTGAATTTTTGTGAAATATTATTTTAACTAGGCAAAGATATGTTACTTTTGTTTATGCTGCATTTGTTTAGTTATAAAAAGATGTGTTACATTTGTTTCACTTTGCCTGCATAAGGCACCTGATTAGTCTAATAAAGGGCTGGATGGCCAATAGCTAGGCAGAGAAAGGATAGGCAGGGCTAGTGGATGAAACCAGTGGTTGTGCTTTTGTTTCCTGGATGCCTAGTCCTGAGTAATCACATAGAAACTTATATTAATTACAAACTGTTTGGCCTATTAGCTCAGGCTTATTATTAACTAGCTCTTACAACTTAAATTAACCCATTTCTATTATTTTATATTTTTCCATGAGGCTCGTGGCTTGTTACCTCACATCTTGCTTCCCTGGGGGCTGCTTGTGTCTTCCCTGACTCTGCCTTTTTTATCTCCGTTTGAATTGCCTGCCTAGCTGTATTCTATTTTGTCAAAAGCCAACATAGATTCTTTATTAACCAATGGTAATAAAACATAGTCACAGTGTATAAAAGGGTATCCCACATCAGGTGGACAGAGAGAATAAATAGGAGAAAGCTAGGCTTAAGAAAGAGAAGGAAGAAAAAGAGAAGGAGGAGGAGAGAAGGAGGAACACACCTGGGGCAAGAATCCAGGCAGATGTCAGCCACCAGACGTAGAGAAGCAGTGAAAGTAAGATATGCAGAAGTAAGAAATGTAATAAGCCCTGAGGCAAAAGGTAGACAAAAAGAAACAGGTTAATTTAAGTTAAAAGAGCTAGCCAGAAAAATGCCTAAGCTAGGTAGGGCATTTACAACTATAACAAGTCTCTGTGTCATGATTGGGGAGCTGGTTAGTGGCCCAAAAGAAAAAGCCTGGTATAGGGAATTTCACAATTAAGAACAAAGATGTTTTCACTTACACAGAACAAACATTACAGTTTCCTCTAGATCAGTGGTTCTCAACCTTTCTAAAGCTGTGACCTTTTAGTACAGTTCCTTGTGTTGTAGTGATTCCCATAAAATTATTTTATTGCTACTTCATAACTGTAATTTTGCTACTGTTATGAATTGTAGTGTAAGTATCTGATATGTATGAATTGTAAAAAAAATCATCTGATATGCAGGGTATCTGATATGTGACCCCCAAAGGGGTCATGACCTACAGATTTAAACTCTAGTAAACTCCTAAGGAAGCTTTTTCAGAATCTTCTTGGTGAACATCAAGTGCTTCCTCTTTGTCACTGACAGCTCAAGTTTATGGCTTTAAAATATTGAGCATTTGTTTTTCGGTCATTCTGGAATAGAAAGACAGCACACACAAATAAATAACACTCATTAAAAAAACTTCGTTTAAATATGTACCTGTTAATTGTGGTCCTTTAAAGAAATGCTTGGAAAGGTACTTATCTTTGTTTGCTTGGTACTGCTGAACCCAAGGCTTCAGAAGTGATAGGGAAGAATTCTACCACCCAACTACATTTTGCTAGGCCTTGCTATGTAGCCCAGGCTGGGCTTGAACCCCTGTTTCTCCTACTCAAGTCCTCCCTTCCCACAGTTGTTGGGTCCCTGGCTAAGGCACTTACTCCCCACTTCACACACACTGTGAAGGTCCCTCAGTTCTCGCAGAGGCTTTGAGAGTCTGGACTCTGATTTCCCCAAGGGCTTCTTGAGAGCAGGGGCGTCACAGGTGCAGCAGATGCTGAGAATTGATTTTCCCCTTCGCTGCTGTCCCGGCCGAGAGGAAAGCATGGATCAATCTCTGACAAGTGCTTTTCACAGAAAACCTGAGATCAGATAATTACAGGCAACAGACCCACTTTCGAGCAACGGTTCCCAATATAAATATGAAGAAGAGAACCACAGTCCTTTTAAAAAATTTATTTTTTCAGAACTTCACACATGAGCCCTGTATTTATGCTGCTCCTGCCCTCCCCCCCACCCTAGTCCCCCAACTCTGTCCAGAATTCATGGCCTTATCTTTAATTATTACAGCTCTGTGTGTGTATACACATATAAATGTGTATATAATCTACTGAGTCAATTAAGTAATTGGGCTTAGGCTTGGAGGAAGAGCCACAAAAACAAGTTTAAGTGTTTAGTGATTGATGGATTCATTAAGGAAGGGAGATGAGGATATTTCCAGGACTTTACATTGAAAATTTCCGTTCTGTATGGGTGCCACCGTGAGAAGAGTGTAGGAAAACTCACGTTAACTGTTTGGTTAACTGCCGCTGATTTTCTCAACACGAGGCGGTCTCTGATGGTGTCTTCTTCCTCCCCACCCCCACACTTCTCTCAGCAGCACTCTGCTTCCTTCCCCAAACTGGTCCTCATTGTCCATGTCCAGTCCTTGAGATCACACCAAGCCTGTGGTTTCCTCCTCCCTGGACATTTGCCTCTTCCCTTGCTAATGTTTAGGGTTTGCTATGCTCAATGGGAAGCATGTGTTCTTATTGAAACTGTGAGCCCTCAGTGTGTGACCTCACAGTTATCTGCAACCATTGTCTGCGGGGAGAATCCCAGCATACAAAGAGGAGCCATGAAGAAAGATGGGTGTGGAGGGAGCTCTAGTATTATGTGGGTCCCCAATTCCCCTGATCTTGGAGTCAACATCAACTTGTGTTCTTAGGTTGAAATGCCTATTTGTCTTCTGGGAAAAAGGATTCTGATTAATCATCAGGATGTTCCATGCATAGTATTCTAGAATAACAGCAACCTTTAGAGTCATGTATACGTATGACAACATCTGGCAGACAACATAATTAGCAACATTTGAAATTTGTGGTGTTGGGAGGCAGAATGGGTGCTTATTTCAGGATAGCTTGGTTCTTTTGTGAATTCTTTGTTCTCTGAAGTTAGATTTTGGGAAACATGGTTTCATGAAAGTCTGTCTCTTCTGACCCATGCAATGACTGTACCTTATACTTGTGTCTGGACTGATAGGGAATGGGGTGTCAAGAGGGATATGTACATTTTCAAGGGCATGAAGAAGTCTTTGAGGAAACAAGGCCTTCCTTCAAACCTCTTGCTCTTGACTGACTTCAGTCAGTAGCTTAAACAGCTGGTGGGGACCAGCATCTCTTAGCTCCTTTCTTTCCATCCATGGGATTAAGACAGGATCTTCTTCTAGTTATGCCTGTTAAGATAAAGTTTTGAATAGAATAAAGGAGACAGATTGGAGCACCAGCAGGAAGGAGAAACCCTGTGGTCTCCAGGACAGTTAATGATATCTGAGAGTTGCTTCCAGTATTCGGAACATTCTAAAGCTAATTCTCAGTAAGGTCAGTGTGTTTGGCCAGGAAACCACGCTAGAACATGAGGGTGCATGGGAGGAGATAACAAAAGGAATTTTGGAAAACAGCTCAGAGCTATAACCAGATGACCTCCAGTGACACATAACTTCCCCGTTAAGCTGATTTAATTAGAGCCACAAGACCATCAGGCAGCTGGAGACTGATGACAGACACAGTGGAGTTTCTTTAGATAAAAGTGTTCTTTTTGGTTCAAAGCCTTCTTTTTCAGTGCTGATCTTTATAAGGCTAGTTGAAGTAATTAATGAGAAAGTAAAAGCACATCAGACGCATTCATCTTGGCTTTCAAAACTGCTTAGGCTGGCTTGCTGCGAGGTTTCTGCCCATGGCATAAGGTTGGGAAGATTGGGACTTGGCAGTCCATGTCACAGGCCTCCCTGTGTCCCTTCCTCGCTCCCGCCATGCTGTACCTACGGCTATTTAATAAGTTGTTCTTCTGTCTTCATGGAAGGCTGACCTGATGGGCTCTGTGCTGTTGGCGGTTACCAGACTGATGATGTCGGCTGTGGGTCTGCTTGGGTAGTAGTGGCAGAAATGTCAGGACAGGGAAGTTTGCCACATGACCAGAATAATGGGTCAGGATGGGGAAATGTGGGGTAGGCTTGTGGGCATGATTGGCTGGTTGGTGGGCAGTGGCCTTGAGCAGCGGGGGGATTAGGTGGGAATTGGGCAGGCCAAGAGCAGGGCTGTTGATTGACATGGAAACTAATTCCTATAATGAGGTTTCAGTACATGCTGGAAGAGTAGAGAACTGCCGGGTAGATGCATGGAGCATGGAGGGAGGCCATCACCAGTAGAAGCAGAGTCAGGGATGGAAGGCTCTTTCATTAGGTGGCAAGCATTTAATCCATCAGCTAAATATCAAGTATAAGGAGCTTTAAGTCCCAAGTGCACATTAGCACAGTTTAGCTGTGTGTGAGATTTGGTAGTCAGCCCCCGCCCACCAAAGCAGTCTTGACAATTTGTCCACCTCACATATTTTGTAGGGTGGGTATCAGAAGGCAAACATGGTATCTTTTTGAGTACTCAGCCTAATTGTTTCCAATCCCCATGGTCAAGCGATGCTTTACTTCCATAGAAAGATGTGTGACAAAAATTTTCTGGCCAAAATATGACACGGAAAACAGAACTGACTAGAAACTGCAGTCACTTGAATGGCGCAGTGTAGAAGAGACTGGGAGTATTATCCCAGTGAGGGATGACTGACATGCAAGGGAGGCACATGAAATTGGGGTGTTTCTCAATAGATGGGCCTGAAGTTGCTTATACTAGTATCATCTGCTTGTGTGTCCCCACAATGTGCATTTTGAATTCAGTTCCAAAGAAAGGCTTAGGGATGTGAATTTAGATGAATCCGACTTACATTACAACGAGAAAATCTCCACTCTGGAAAATGACTGCATTTTTAATAAAGCAGCTTTCTTTATTTTTTAAAATATTATCATTTGTGGAGCTAGGGAGTTGGTGCAGCAGTTAAGAATATGAACTGCTCTTCCAGAGGACCCGAGTTCAGTTCCTGGCAGTCACATTAGGGCTGCTTACCACTGCCTGGAATTCCAGCTCCAGGGGACCTGCCACCCTCTTCTGGACTCACTGGTACCTCCACACACATGTGTGTGGAATAACTCCATCTCTATATATAATTAAAATGATAAAAATCTTAAAAAGTATTACTTCCCTTTGACTTGCTCTTAACTGTCCTCCCCTCTTTTGTTCAAGATGCTTTAATTCTGAGCTTCTCAACCTGTGTGTCACAGCCCCTTTGGGAGGAACTCATATCAGATATCCTACATATCAGATATTTACATTACCATTTATAATAGGAGCAAATTGCAATTATAAAGTAGCAATGAAATAATTTTATGGTTGGGGGTCACCACACATGAATACATGAACTGTTCTAAAGGGCTGTTGCGTTAGGAAGGTTGAAGACAACTGCATCTAATGTCTTTTTTTTTTTTTTTTGAGACAGGGTTTCTCTGTGTAACAGTCCTAGTTGTCCTGGAACTAGCTCTTGTAGACCAGGCTGGCCTCAAACTCACAGAGATCCACTTGCCTCTGCCTCTCAAGTGCTGGGATTAAAGGTTTGCACCACTACTTCCTGGCAACGTCTAATGTCTTTAATGGGCCTCTGTTAGGAATCCCCAAGCCACTATGTGACTTCCAGAGCCATCCTTGTTTGCAGTTCATGCCTTCAAATTATAAACACACACAATCACTGATGTTTGTGGATGAGACTCGAGGGACAGTCCTTAGCCAGGGCTTCAGGCCTGTCCAATCTAGCACTGGCCCCTCGGCTTCTTCAAACTTTTGATGAAAACTGGATGAACAACTGAGTCTGATGACAAGCTAGTGTCTTGTTTTGTTGCTGCCTTAAAAAAAATCAGAATATGTTAATTATCCACAGCAACGGCTTTGTATTTTTAAGTTTGTGGGAATAGCTGTCCTGGAGAGCAAAGTTTTGTCTCCAGTGACAACAGATTGTAGAACTTTCCCAGAGTGCTCAGTTTGATAATTGGTTACTTTGGTTTCTGTTTGTGTGACATTACCATAGCAACTGTCCAGCATCCCCAGTATACCCAACAGCAATGCTTATTGTGTTTGATTTAGACAGCAGGATTTATGGAACCGTGGTAATTATCTTAGTTTAAGATTTTTTTCCATATTTTCCCCAGTATGTTATTCTGTTGAAAATTGCAAAACATATTTCTTTTCATATATTGGAGCTATGCCAGGGGCCAGCTCTTGTGCAGTGGAACAGAAGTTACACACCTGTTGTTTCTTGCACATAAAATAAATATAGATATTCTCTCAGTTTGAGAGTTTGCCTTGTGGGCTGGGGCTATGGCTCTCTGGTAGAGTGCTTTTCTTTGCAGGTGTGGGTCTCAGGATCCACTCCCAAGCATGGCCCTGAAAAGAAGGTAAAGGCTAAAGCTTGCTTCATGGAAGGGAAGATGTTTACCATACAGTGCTGCCATCGCCAAGAGGCCATGTTAAATAGTTCCTGGTCCCCCCCCCCCAGACAGCTGCCAGGACAGTTCCATGATCACAAATCCACGTGGCTTTGAGTCTGGTGAACATATTACGAGTGCCTGAGGAAGTGAAGCAAGGGGCACAAAGGCATCTTTGTACAGATCCCCACGAGTTCCGGTTCAGAAAAGAGGCAGGATATGCTGAAACCTTTCCGAGGCACCTGGGGAAGAGGCACAGCTAAGGGATCTTAAATAATCACACCAGGCTGTAGGCTGCCTCAAAAATTAGCCTGAACCTCTGGTCTCCTTTAGAGCAGGTCTCAACGTATTTCATGTTTACTTTCCATAACTCACGTTTTAAAAGCATGAGATCTGTGTAGGTATTAACTGCGGTCATGGTCTCCTTGTTTCTTGCTCTGAGGGACTTCAGAGTAGAGGAAGCCACAGGTTTCCATACAGTGCTGCCATCGCCAAGAGGTCATATTAAATAGTCCCTGGTCCCTGGCACAGCTAAGGGATCTTAAATAACTTACTATCTGAACTAAATGCCTTAAGTATGACCCAGTATTCCAAGGACTTACTGAATTCCAAGTTCCTAAAATGGAGAGATCTTAAGGTGTGTTTTGGTCCTGTTGAACAGCAGTCTTCCACTGAAGGCTTAGAAGGGACCTGGAGCTCAGAATCCACTTCTCCCTCTTAGTGGCTGTCACCTGTTGGAATGCCCCCTTTGTGCTGCATATGGAAGCCATTTCAGAGGTCACCAGAAAGTGTGGTGCACATTGTGGGGCTGGCAAGAAACCTGGCACTAGAAAAATCCCAAGGAATCCACAATGATTACCTCAGCTAAGACCCTAAGTAATAGAGGAGAGGATGCCCAAAATGGCCTTGCCCTGTAGTCAGATTGATGACTATCCTAAATGTCACCTAAATGTCATCCAGCAACTGATGGAAACAGAGGCAGAGACCCACAGTGGAGCACTGGGCTGAGGTCCCAAGGTCTGGTTGAAGAGCAGGAGAAGTGAGAATATGAGCAAAGAGGTCAAGACCATGATGGGGACACCCACTGTAACTGCTTACTTGAGCTAATGGGAGATCACCAACTCCAGCTGGACAGAGAAGGAAACAGCATAGGTCCAAACTAGTCCCTTTGAATGTGGGTGACAACTGTATGGCTGGAGCAGACTGCGAAACTATTGGCAGTGACACCAGGATTTATTCCTACTACTTGTACTGGCTTTTTGGGAACCTATTCTCTTTGGATGGATACTTTGCTCAGCTTAGATATAGTAGGGAGGGCCTTGGACCTCCCCCAAAGCAATGAGCCTTATCCTCTCTGAGGAGTGGATGGTAGGGGAGAGGGTAGATAGAGGGAATGGGAGTTGGGGAGGGAGTGGGAACTGGGATTGGCATGTAAAATGAAAAAGATAGTTTGTTTTCTTTTTTTAAAAAAAAAAGAAAAGAAATTATATGAAAAAAGAAAAGCATGGCTCAGTTTGATAAACTTGGACATAAAGATTTTGTAGAACATGGCAATGAGCCAAGAGATTTTGCACCTGGACTTCTGCATTGCGTGAGTGGCTTTGCATGTTACCCGACCTCAGGCACCTTCCTTGGCATCACTGTTTCCTTCTGCCTGTTGTTTATTTCAATTTTTAATTTTATGTGTGTCTTAGTCACTGTTCTATTGCTGTGAAGAGGCGCCATGACCAATGCCACTCTTCTGAAAGGAAGCATTTAGTCTCTTGCTGCAACAAGAGCATCTAGGGCGGGAGCTTGGAGCATGATTTCGCAGGTTCTAAGAAAATGGCAGATGAACTAAACGTGGGGGAGATTGGCAGCCTCGAGACCACTGAGCAAAAAAGAGGAGTGAAATTTCCTAATAGCTAGAGGATTCTCCACCCCACTCCACCCTGTCGTCTCCAAGACTGCCTTTTGATGTGGAGGGAGAGACTCCTGCAAGATGGACACAAAGCATGCACACATACACCCATACACAGTGTGTATGGGTGTTTTGCTTGTATGTATACCACATGCGTGCCTGGTGTCTAGGGATGGGAGAAGAAGGTGTTGGATCCCCTGGAACTAGAATTACAGATTGCCAGCGTGTGGATGCTGGGGACCAAACCTGGGTCCTCTGCAAAAGCAACATGTATTTTTAACAACTGAGTGCTCTCTCTAGCCCCATTATTCATTGTGATAGTTTGAGTGAGAATAGCTCCTCCCCATAGGCTTATATATTTTGATGTTTGTTTCCCAGTTATCAGAAATGTTTGGGAAGGATTAGGAGACATGATGAGGCAATATAATCTTATTGGAGTGGTATGTCGCTGGGGGTGAGTCTTGAGGTTTCAAAAGCCCATGGCAGACCCAGTGTTTATCTCTTTCTAATGTTACCTGTAGATCAGGATGTGAAGCTCTCAGCTACTGCTCCATGGCTATGCCTGTCTGCTTCCTGCCACGATGATCGTGGACCAACCCTTTAAAACTGGAAGCAAGTCTCCAATTAAATGCTTTTTAAAGAAATGAATTGCTTTGGTCATGGTGTCTCTTCACAGCAATAGAACAGCAACGAAGACACCCATGTTCTTGACCTAGTGAGATGGTCTCAGTTGAAGCTTTGCATATTCTTCTTCAATTGGTAGATGGGGAAACACAGCCTTTTGAGGTTTTTGAGGCAGAACATGCCTGAGCTCATACAGCTAGGCAGTGGTGAGGGTGGGGATTTGTAGATATCCTTGGAACACTCATTGATGAGTAAGGAAACATACCTTCAGGCCATTTTCCAGCATATCACCAAACAGAACTTGGTCTCATGAGCCTAGGCTGGGTGATGCCTATGCAGATAAGTTAAAATAATAGATCTACGTTGAAAAAATGGAGAGAGACATGTTGGCCAATCTCACCAGACCACGGGGTTCCCAAACAATCATTCTTTTAGCACTCCCAGAGAGCTTTTCGTGTGCTAGGCGATACTGAATGCTTTCTGTGGATGACCTAATGTCAATCACTGGCAGATCTGTTATGCAATGATACCATTCTTATTTTATAGTAGACTTATCTAATCAGAAAGGAAGATCTCAGCCCGAGAGGGAAGAAGTGTTGCCTGGCTGAAGAGTACTCCAAGTAGTAGGATTCAAGCTTCACTTTCCTGTTGGCTTGGCTCCAGGATAAATTTCAAATGTATTCACAGAACAGCTTTTCGATGCTGGTTGTCACAAGGTTTCCTTTAGCTCCTGATAATGGAGACTTGTTTTCATTTCCTGCTTTGAATTTAGTTTAAAGAGTTGCCATTTTGAGCAATCTTTGTAAAAATGTAACTTTTGTCTTAGTTTATCCCTATAATCCCCTACTTCATTGACTTTTGTACTCATTTTGTTCATTCCACTTACTTTGGATTCTGTTTGCTTTTGTTTTTCTGTATTGTTAACTTAGACCCTATTTCTTAAAACATACCTAAAGCCAGATTTCCTTCTAAACACTAATTTACCCACGTATCATATATTTTGATATTTTCTCATTTGAATCCATTTCAGAATACTTCTAATTCCTTTTCAAGTTATTTTTAAACTGATGAGCATTATTTTAGATGTTCTTTATGGAACTCTTTTCTTTGTGTTCTGCTTTATTTCCCATTGAGTTATTAATTATATCTCTTTGGCACTTTTTAGTTCTTGCCGTAGATTTAGAACAGTCACAGTTTTCACAGTTTGCTTGAGAAAAAAATATAATAATATTCTATCATTTTATGTATAAGTACCTTCTGAGAATACAATTTCATTTCCCTCTTCTTAGAATAAAATTTTAAGTATATTATAAACTCTGTTATATATTAGTTTTTGCTTTCCATAGCCAGTTGTCTTCTAGGGAAATTTTAAAAGAGATAATGTTAACAGATAAGTGACATGATAATCATAAAAGTGTCCCTTAACCAAATTTGGTATTTCCTGGAGACTTCCTTCAGTACTACCTGTAGCTTCATGTGTCTGGTGGAAGAGTATCCCAGCTCTCATTTATCTGCTCACAGATATTTCTGTTTATGGACATAAGTGTCTGGCTGTCCCTTCTTCTGTTTGTGCCTTCATAATATTTCATTATCTTTGTGCTTGAATAGTTTTTGTGATGTCTGGTTCGTGCGTTCCACACTCCAGTTTTCTCTTCATATAGCACACATCCTCTGCTTTTCCACAGTGTGTTCCATTCTATTTTTGTGATTTTCTATTTTTGGGGAGCTGATTTTTAAAAGCTTGTGTGTATGTGTGTGTGTACATTCATGAGTGCCTGCCAAGTGCACACATGGAGGTCACAGGACTGTAGCATGAATAGCTAAAAACCCAGAGACAGATATTGGGGTTCAACCACTGGCTCTTACCTCTACCTCAGACCGAAAATGAATCCTTAGATTGAGGCTGAGAGGGAGCCCCATCTCCCCCCATTTTGTATTCCTCTGTAGTGCTGGGATTAAAGGCGTGCACCACCACTGCCTGGCCTGTATGGCTGCTTTGCACTGATCTTTGGACAAGCTTTATTTATTAAAACACAAATAATATACTACTATACAGGACATCTTATGAGAGTCAGTTCTCTCTTTTCACTGTGCAGATCCTGGGTAAAGCTTAGCCCTTTAGGCTAGGCAAGCTCCTCAGCAGTTTGCTGTGGTCTGCTTTAGTATTTCCCGGGGATTAGCCAGCTCCTGTATCTGTGGATTTGTGGTTTTCATGAAACTTGGAAGAAATCTAGCTATTAATTATTTTTTTTGAGACAGAGTTTCTCTTTGTAGTCCTGGCTGTCCTGGAACTTACCATGTAAACCAGGCTGGCCTCAAACTCAGTGATCCCAGTGCTTCTGCCTCCTGAGTGCTAGGATTAAAGGTGTGTGCCATCACTGTCCAGCTGATCCTGAGTGCTGGGATTAAAGGCATGCACTGCCACCACCCAGTTCATTCCGAGTGCTCGGATTAAAGGCGTGTGCCACCACCACCTGGTAATATTAAATTTTTGTTTTTTCTTCTTTCCTCGTGGGAACTCCAGATTCACCTGAATTTAGATGGCCCAGGATGATCCTTCTTGCCACTGAGCCTTCTCATGTTGTCAACCCTGTTGCCCTCTGTCAGCTCTGGATGTCTTCTCTTGCTTGGTTTTTGTTGTAGAATATTAGTTAAAGATGTGTCACGTTTGTTTATACTGTGGAATATTTGTTTTCATGATCCAAAGATGTGTTACACTCTTTTATGTTGCATTTGTTTAACTCTGTGAAGTTGTGTTATTTTGCCTGTCTAAAACGCCTGATTGGTCTAATAAAGAGCTGAATGGCCAATAGCAAGGCAGGAGAAAGGATAGGCAGGGCTGGGAGGCAAAGAGAATAGATAGGAGGAGAAATCTGGGAGGAGATCAGGGAGCGAGAAAAGATGAAGGAGAGGAGGACACCAGGGGTCAGCCACCCAGCCACACAGCCAGCCATGGAGTAAGAAGTAAAGAAAGGTATACAGAATGAGAGAAAGGTAAATGCTCAGAGGCCAGACAGTAGATGGGATAATTAGTTAAGAAAAGCTGGCTAGAAACAACCTAAGCTGAGGCCGGGCATTCATAATAAAGAATAAGCCTCCGTGTAATTTATTTGGGAGCTTGGTGGCAGGTCCCCCAAAAGAACCAAAGACTAAAAACAAAAGAACCAGCTACAGGTTTCCACCTTTTCCTCCTATCGTTTTAAAGTTTCCATTCTGCTGTTCTAGGTGAGCAAGATGCTCTTTTCTGCTGCTAAAATTCCAGAAGTTCATTTTTGCTCCTTTGGGTGTCTTGTGCTTTTTGTCTATGTGTGTACTTTTCTCCGGTCCCCTGGTCATCTTTCTGCCAGTCTGTCATCTATCCCAGTGCTGTTCAAGGCTCCTCTTTCTGTGACCGCCCATATAACTTTGTTTCAATGGGGCATATCCTTTATTTCCTGATTCAGCATCATGAGGCCAGTGACCAGGTCCTCACCAAGACACCCTCAGAACTTAGAAGGGTCTGAATGCAGTAAACACGCCAAGAGAATTGACACATCAGTGACTTTAACGGCATCTGAGTTTGTCTTATTTTCTCTACATTCCCAGCCAGGCTCCTATGGAAACTCTTTGCCACAAAGGAACAAAAGAGGCCATGTATGGATGAATGGTTCATCTTGCTGAACAAATACAGTGAAAACTACTTTCTTGCTGGGACCAAAATTGGTGCTGTTGGGGCGTAGGTTATCAGGGCTGCAAAGGAAAGCCACATTTCGTTATGTAGGAAAATTGAAAACACTCCATGGTCTGGAGCTTGAATTTCAGTTGCTAAGGGACTTTTAAAAATAAACTTTACTGAGTTTGTCGGAGGTTAGCAACATATTATGAAATATATATAGAGGAAAATATTTATCTGTTGTGGTTTGAATGTGAAACGGGCCCCTGTAGGTTCCCTTGTTTAAATACTCGATCTTCACCTGGTGGTACTCTCTGGAAAGGTGGTCTTTCCCCTCTTTCCTCATTGGCTGAGTAATCGGGTGGGGGTACATATATGTACATTTTCCTGCTTCTCAACAATGACTTTGCCTGGATTTATTTCTACATTTTACATGCTTTTTATTGCAAAGATTTCAGTCTATGACCTTGCCATATCTGCAGGTTCTTAGGCAAGTTTGGGGGTTAATATTTTTCCCCCTAAGTTTCTAGTTTTGGCAGTGGTGGTTGAATTAGCAGGTTGTTAGCAGGAACCCACTGTTCCCTGCCCATCTGGAGCTGAACCTAAGCTGACTCAACCACTTTAGAAAATAGACCATGATGTTTGGTTTCTTCCAGCTACTATACTCTGGCTGCGATGAGGGATAGTGTAGGCTGGAATGAGGGCATCAGCTATTGAGCCAGGCATCTCTTTAGCTGCTGTATTTACTGTCTGATTTGATATTCTGCACAGTCAATATGCCAGGGCCCCCTAATAAACCACATTCAACAGTGGAAAGTAAAAACTCAAAGAAAGACCCAGCTGAGGGTGAACTTGACCCTTCACCCAGTTTTCAGATGTGAGAGCTAAGTGTTGTGTATTTGGCTCAGGAGTTCTCTGACACTCGGTTACCATACCCACTGCTTGGGAGGCTTTCTAGATCAGGTCTGCTGTTGGGGTGCAGGTGTGCTTGTACACTTGGAACAAGTAGTGGAGAGGGTGTGATGGCAGGCATTTCCACAGGTTCTCAGCATAAAAGTGATGTCAAGGAAGAAGGAATTTAAAGGTGGCTGCTTGGGAGGCAAGCTAGAGGATAATTTGTTATCTCTTTCAGGTTATATCCCTAGGGAACACAGGGCTTTCTATGGGAAAGAAGCTCCCTATTGACTGGCACATTTAGGATTGAGCAAACGGTTCTATTCCCTTAGGTGTGTGTGGAGTACAAGGAGATTCAGCTGTAAAGATGACTGAAGAGAATAGAAGGGAGTGGCTTTAGACCCACCTATTCTAATGGAGAAATACTTGTGGAGGATACTGGAAGCTATGGCTTTGGTTCATTCTTTAGGGTTTTGTGAAGTGTGAACAGGAGGTGGAGAGAGGCAAGTACCTGGCAAGACTGGAAGAAATCTGATTGATTAGCCACAGGCCCTAGCTGATGGCAGAATGCACAGTGTGTGTGTGTGTGTGTGTGTGTGTGTGTGTGTGTGCACACGTGCATGCGTGCGTGTATGTGTATGTGTGTGTGGGGGGGTGGGTATGGGTGAAGGCATCACAGTGACCATCGCAGTTGAGAGCATTTTCCCTCTTTTGTATGAGGATTGGATACTTGTTTTTAGCTCTAACATGAGCTAAAAGGATTTTCACCTTTCTGTCAGTGAACATATGGACTTGTTCTTGAAGTGGACATGTGACTTGATGAGATGTTTTTTGTGGCTTCTGGGAAACTTTGCTTCTTCACAGGACTTCGAGAGAACTGGGTTTCTCTTCCCTTCATGCACAAATCAGAAAGCTCTGGCCGTTGCTTCCCACTGACCCAGAGCCATGAGGGACCTAGGTTAGGACCATGCTGCATACAGCAGCAGAGTAAGTCTGTGAGTCTTGTGCGGCCTGACCTGAGTCTTGAGCCTCACTCTGAGGGGGACCTCTGCTTTAGTTGATTAGGCCGTAACAATGACATAAGCTAATTGGACTTGTCCCTGCACCCCATTTTGACAAAACAAAATGCCTATTTCATTGGAGACTAGAGTTTGACAAAGAATTTCCAGGTTTATGCTTTCTATTTGGCATTGGCTGTCTTGTGGTCAGCTAAAGAAGTAGGTAAAAGATGTCTGCCGAACCAGTCAAGGAGTTAATCTTGGAAAAATTTAAAGAAGCTATTTTTCCTTTGGGTGTACTGGAGATTACATTCAGAACCTATATGTGCTGGGCAGTTGCTCTCCTGCTAAGCTACATCTCCAGTCCAAGAGATCCCATTGTGACATAGATATCAAGGCAACGTGATGTTGGACTCAGTATGGACTTCAGGGAGATGGCATTCAGTCAAACGGATATTGCGATAAGTTTTGAGAATAAGTGGATTTGGAGGTGGACTGGGATATTTGGAGGATGGCGAATACATTAGGAGCAGCTGTTTAGAATGAGAAAGGAGCCAGGGAAAGACGAGTTGTCTTAGTTTCTTCTCCTGTGCTCTGATAAAATACTCTGACAAAAATAACTCATGGGGAAAAGTTTGGTTTCAGTTCAGGTACAGTCCATGATTTGGGGGAAGCCAGGGCTGGGGGCAAGAGATGTGCCCAGTTCCCTCTTTGCTTTTCACTAGGTCTGGAACCCAGGCCAGGAAATGGTCTGCTCCCCAACCCTCCATTAAGTTGAGTCTTTCTGCATCAATCAATGTAATCTGGATGATCTCCCACAGGCATACCCAGAGGCGATTCTAGATTCTGTCAGATTGACAATTAGCGCTAAGGGTCACACCAGTGCTGAGTGCACAGGGAAGCACTTGACACCTGAAACCTTAAGTATACCTGAACTGATTAGTTTCTGTGTGAAGTTCTCCCCATCAGGGTCTGGCAGGTGAATAGCAGCAGAGTGGAGGAACAGAGGAGGTGTCACGGAAACACCACATCAGAGAGAATGGACAGGTCTAAGAATAGCAGTGGTCATTATTTTAATAAGGATGGTTAGCATTCTTTGACATTTCAACCTCCTACTTTTTAAAAAAAGTCTCTGATTGGGATACTGTGTTTGTGAGGCTGGTGGTTAATTCTCAATTGCAGGTGAGGGAGTAGAGTGTTGTAGGACATATGATCACACTGTGACCCTGAGATGGCATTTGCATTAATGACATAAAATCAACTAGTTGACAGAAAGTAATCATAGAGATTCAGAGGGAGTCTGGGGAATGGATAGAGAGATACACAGGAAGTAGAAGGGAGGGACTTTGAGTGTGGGGTCCCTTTCAGTTTGGAGTGATGGAGAATACGTCTGCAAAGGGAAAAGGTCAACCAGTTGCTCTTCAGCCTCTCTGAACTAGTAAGTTCTCACCCCAGCCTCTGACTCCTGAGTCTTTATTGGTAAATAGAATAATAGAGATTTGGTTAAAAACTACGTTTGGTGTCAGCGGCAGGAAGCAGATCCAGTGGGATGTTGGATCTGCTGGGCTAAGTCCTGCTGGGCTGCTTACTGAGAAGTGGGCCAGCAGTTATGGGCTAAAACCGCAGTGGATTCAGGTGTAGCCACCGTGCCAGCAGAAGAGGTTCAGGAAATTCACACATTCATTCTGCCCACCATTCATTTATTTATTTTTCTCATGTTTTTAAAATTTAAACAATAATGCTTGTATATCAGACTCTACCCAAGACACTGAGGACAGGCAGCAGTGAGCAACCGAGGCTTCCATCGGGGTGAGATCAGATTCCCACCAAGAAAGGTGGATTCCATCTAGAGACATCTGCTCCTTCTGGAGTACTTTATGGAGAGTGTCTCTGGCAGCGTGGAAGATGAGCTTTGTGATGGAATATTCTTTCTGTGGCAGTAGACTACTTGAGATAGGGAAACCATGAGGGAGATCTGGGTGGTCTCGTAGGATGTGATGGACACGGTGTAAAAGGGATGATTTTGAGGGCTGTGTGAAGAGCACCGAGTGAAATTGGCAACGAGGAGAGGGCAGTGAGCAAGAGGGATGAGGTGCGAGGGCTCTTGGGAAGTGAACTGCACAGTTAATAAAGTGGGTGGTGGGAGCGATTTGGAAACTTGCAATTAGCTGCAAGCTCCTCGAGTTATTCCACTATTCACAGCACGGAGGAGTCGTCATTCTGGGCCTCTCTTCTGAGAATAATCGAGATGTGCGGCCGAGAACCAGCTCAGAGCCTGCTGCTCTCGGGCTGCTCGGTCATCAGCCCGTCTTCTCCTGCAGGCCTTCAGCCTCTGCTGTTCTGCTGGGTCTCCTAGAAAGTTCTCTTACACCATCTCGTCATTTATCATCTGATGGGGCTCCTCCAAATTTCTCTCACACCATTCTTATCACTTCCTATTTCACGAAGGTCCTTGGATTTTTCTTCCCTAGGATTCCCAATTTTTTTTTTTAAAAAAAGTAGTCAAAGAACCTTGCAGCCTGTGGTGGCCAGAGGAGGAAGTTAGATTCCCTGAAGCTGGACTTAGCGATGATTGTGAGCCAGCATGTGGGTACCGAGACTCAAACCCAGGTCCTCTGGACAAGCAGCCAGTGCCTTGAACTCTCTCCCTATCACCCAGCTGCAGTCTTTAAACTAATGTATTTCCTGAAGTCTGGAGTGTTCTTGTGATTTTTTTGAAAGAGAAATGACCATTAGTATATCTCCAGACCTTAAAATGCCACTGTAGAGAAAACCATAATAAAAGTTCATCAACTTGTCAGGGGGAGGTTTTCTTTCCGGGAGTTCAGCTGTTCTTGGTAAATGAACTCCGAGGCTGGAGACACGGGGGTCGCAGCGAGAGCGGCTCCTGGATTATGTGCGTTTTCTCTTTGGAAAAGCTGGAGTGTCTTCTCGGATTTTGACTGGCTGTATCTTCCACGACAGGCCAATTGGCATGCTTCCTTATATGCAAGAAGTTTTGTAGTTTTTAGTTTTGGAGGGAAGTCAGACCTGTCCTTTATGTTATGTGTGTTCGGACATTCCCTTCCATCGTCCATGAGGATCTAGCCCCTATAAGTGTCCTGAGGATGTACTCTCCTCAGTTGACTTAAGTCACCACCTGAGTCACCCCAGAGCTCGCGTCCCTCCTCTGAGGTGGAAACTGGGTAAGTGACCTTGAAGTGTGAGGCCGCCCAGACTTTCAACTGTGTTCTGAGAGTCTTCCATCCAGCTGTGGCCACTTAGTTCCCGAGCCTTCCTGGGGGCTTCATGGCATCCATTTTGCCTAGTTAGAAAATGTTTAGCTGTGTTGAGAAATAAATTAGATAATGGATGTGAAAGCTCTTTGAGCATCATAAACCATGGAGTACAATTATCTAAATGCATGCAGTCGTTTTTCCAAGTTGTTAGCTGCATCAACACACTCCCTTTAAAAAAGATTTGATAGAAACAATAATTTTATCCTCTTTTGGAAGGGAAGGTATGAGCAGAAGATCCTGTTTTATAGAAAGCCAGCTACACCATCCTGAATTGCTACTTTGAAATGCTTCAAAATGGAGAGAGATGAGCCCACCCTCTGCATACAGGGCTTTGGCAGCTTCACACACATTGAGCCCAGTGCATTCTGGTATTCCAAAAGAGAACTGTCTAGAAACACTACTGATAGCTTGGGTGGCTCCAGATAAACTCCACAGGGGTGACTGCGTCTCCAGTGTCATTTGGAGAAACATGAAAAGTGTGTTCATTTTCTCCTTCGACAGAATGAGAAAGAGGGTATTGTCTTCTCAGTGTTGGGAGTGGATTGGGATAGAGAAAACCCTCGTCCCCATCAACTTTTTATTTCCTTTTTTTTCTGCCTCTTCCCTTCCATCTTCTCCCTGCCTGCCCCTACTTCTCTTTCCTTTCCTTCTATTCCCTACTCTCAAAGCAATCCAACTCAGAACCCTGTATTCTACTTCATATATCTTCAACTATAAGCCTTATTTTCCTTTATTTTATTTTATATTATTTTTTTGAGGAAGAGTCACATGTAACTTGCTGAATAGCCAAGGATAAGCCTCCCTAGCACTGGACTTATAAGCATGAACCACCACCCACAGTGCATGTGATGCTGGGGATGAGTCCCAGGGCATTGTGCGTGCCAGGCAAGCACTCTGCCTTCTAAGCCACATCCCCAGCCCCTCAGTCTGTTTTCTAGCATGGCCATTGGCCGGTTAGACAGACTGTGTAGGTCTAAGAAACAACCGCACAGAGCAAAACCAGGCTTCTCTGAGAAGACAGCGGTTTTGAAGCCCAAGGAATACAGACACACGTGCCACTGAGGAGACTCAGGGTCATCCTCAGCAGGAGGAGGCAGGTGCTGTTTGGGTTTAGCCACCATTAGACTTTCCTTGGGAGAGCAGGGGAGAAGTCCTGGCAGCTGCCTCC
This sequence comes from Ondatra zibethicus, assembly GCA_004026605.1. Lineage (NCBI taxonomy): Eukaryota > Metazoa > Chordata > Mammalia > Rodentia > Cricetidae > Ondatra > Ondatra zibethicus. The sequence continues at coordinate 23,689 of PVIU01022434.1, forward strand.
AAGTGACAGTTTTTCACATTAGTGTGTTCAGGTCAGATACCCTGAGGCCCTTCAGACAATGGCGGAAGCTTGCAAGGAGGGATTCTTAGAGATGGTTTCTGTTACAGATGTGAGCAAGGATAGGAAGTTTGGCTTGTGGGTCATATTGCTATATTTGTAGGAATAGATGGTGCCTAGCCTAGGACACCAGGGTTAAGTTTCTGAAGCACTTTCAGTTTTTCTCAGAGTGTCTCTATACCAATACAGCACACACAGAATTCGTGAATTTACAGCACAGGGCTACACAATGTCCTGGTTTCTTCCTTTTTAGTTTCTACAGGCAGAGAGCAAATGCCTTTCTACTGTCCAACGACAGAGAGACTGCCTTGCTATGACCCTTGGCAGTGACATACACAACAGGGGCTATAGGCTTACATGGGGTCGTAAGGGAGTCTTTGACTTTTAAAATCTTGTTATTAGCATGTTTATTTTAGAAATGATGCACTTCCTTACGATGCTTTCATGTATGTATACAATGTATCCTATCATATTTAGAATCTCTCAGCAAAGTGACCACGGTCAGTGAATAACTTCTGATAGTGTTAGCGCACTTCTGTTAGTATAGTCTTCCTGTCTGAAGATGATGGAGGCAGGGCCTGCAGGGTTTTGCAGTTGACAGAGACTGTTAAAGGCCAGAATATTTGCCAGTTCGGAAGAAAGGCTGTTTGAGGCTAGTCTGAGCTTTATTTTTCCCTGGGAAAATGAAGTAAGCAAAACGTAGCTATCTGCCTATCTTGAAACATGATCCTTCATCTGAGGCACGACGTCAGTGCTTCCTGGACCCACACTTTAGCCCACTGCCTCCATTCACGGGTTTCCTGTGGTTATACTTATGGGTGCCTTATTGCTTCCTAGATGCTCGTCAGAACCTAAGTGTGTCAGGAGGAAAATTGCATCTTTCCTCTTTTGGTCACCTTTTTACTCCTCTCATCTGGCAATGAAAATGATGAACACCCAAAATATTTCTTACAAAATCAGTAATTTGGCCCATTTGGCTATTTTAACAGAAAACTTGATAAATGAAAGTTTTGTGTTAGGTTGGGTTTTTCTGTCATTAAAGAAAACAAAGAACAGACAAACAGGTTTTTACTTTGTACTCATTTTAAAAATTTAAAAATTTTAAGCTGTTATTATTAGTATCATTATTTATTATTGCTATTTTGTATGTGTGGGTGTTTTTTGCCTTCACAGATGTCTACACCTTATGTGTGTGGTGCCCATGGATACCAGAGAGGGTGCTGGATCTTCTTGAATTGGAGTAACAGGTGGTGATGAGCCAGTGTGTGGGTGCTGGGAATCAGACCTGTGTCCTCCAGAAGAGCAGTCAGTGCTCTTCCTTGCTAACTCTCCCTCCAGCTCTGAGCTCTGATGAACCTCTATTGATCTGATGCTAATCCACATGCTGTATAGATGTATAGGACATTCATATTGGTATAATTATGTTATTGGAGACTTTATTAAGATTTTGCCAAGATTTTTTAAAAATTGTTATTATTATTTTGCTTCCAGGGTCTTGGTTTGGCTCAGAAATCAATTTAGAATCACATTACATTAGTCAATTAGGTCTCCATCAACTTTGTCAGCTATTAGATCATTCCTCTTTAGTCTTTTTGAGTTTGACCCTGACTCAATTTGAAGGACACTGATTAGTGACTTTGAAGAATGTCCCTGACCCTGGGTTTTCTAATATTTTCTCATGTTTCAATTAAGGTTAGGCATTTTTGGCAAGGATGCTACAGAAGTGTCATTCTGGCCACCATCACTGGTCTCCAGTCTGGCTCTTTGGTTGAGGAGGGTGGCCATTAGGCTCTTCATTACGGAGTTACCCCTCGAGCCCAAGGAGGTACTAATTATGTTGTGGAGAGATTCTAAGCCACTGAACACATCGTTTCTCTTCTCCTTTGGTCCACTAATATTAGCATCCGCTGATGGATGTTGCCTGCACTTGTTACTGCTATAGAATCCACCTGATGGTGACTTTCTCCTTCTGCCTTTCCTTAACACCCTGTCCCCATTGTTTATCTCTTCAGTTAGTTATTTGTGTCTGTATGAGTTCAGGCATGCTTATTTTGTGCCTTGGACTGTAGCCCCAAATTGTCACGATTTGTTTTATCGTTCATATTTCCCCACATTTCTGCCTTTAGCAACCCCGCCAGGTTGGTTATTTGTTTCCTGTCAAATGACCCATCACTGTTTTATAACTTCACGGCTTTGTGGTAACATCAGCTATTGCAGGATTATTTTCTGTTTTCTCAATCTTGGATAATCAGTTATTTCCCCTCGGCCCTCTGGGTGCTTTTAAGGGAAAATGGGATTTGTAAAGTGAGAACTGAGCTATGCCTTTGATCCTTGCTTTAGTGGTCTCACTGTTATCATTCCATCTCCCCTGTTTCTATAGAGAACATATTGGTGTTCACATCAGTACCGGGCTCCTCTGTTTATAACCGACAGCAATAGCATTTGGAACCATGCTGTGTGACATCTTCAGATTTGTTCATTTAACTTAGTATTTCTCAGACCCTTCGGGACCTTTTGTGGTATCATAGGAATTTAAGGGTATTTGTTTTATTTCTGTGAAAAATGCTGTTGGGACAGACATTGATATAGATTGTCTTGAGTCTGGAGACTGTTATAGGTGGTATGAAGAATTTCAAAATATCAATTCATTCAATCTAGGAACCAGGGATAATGTTTCATTTATTTGTGTGTGTGTTTTTTTAAAATTTTCTCCATCATTGTTTCTGTTTTCTTTTGTGTCGTAAGTATTTTGTGCCTCAGTATTTAACTGGTTGTTGCTCTTGTAGATGATGTCTTTTCTTACTTTTATTTTAGGTGGGGAAATGCTAGTGACTTTCAAGTGTTAATTTGGCAGTCTGAAATTTTTGTAAAATTCATTTACTTATAACAGATTTTTGATGATGTCTCCAGGACTTTCTTTTCTGTGTATTATCATGCCATTAGAAAATAAATATAGTTTTACTTTAGCCCATATAATTTTCTTTCTCTTTCTTAAGTGATCTGGCTGGACTTTGAGGGCTTTATTGGAAGAAAGCAGGGAGGAGAAAGATGGTGGTCCTTGATTCTGTTCTAAGTGGGAGAATTTTTTTTTGAGGGAGGCAGTTCAATAGGATATGTCATATGTGGCTCTTATTATATTGAAGTACTTTTCTTTTTTAAAAAAGACTTGTTTGATTTTACTTTATGTGTTTGAGTGTTTTCCTGTATGTATATATGTATACCATGGGCCTGCAGTGCCTGTGAAGGCCAGAAGAGGGCATCAGATTTCCCTTGAACTGGAGTTACAGAGCAACTGAGCTGCAGCGTGTGCGTGTGTGTGCGTGTGTGTGTGTGTGTGTGTGTGCGTGCGTGTGTGTGTGTGTGTGTGTGTGTGTGTGTGTATGTATGCATGTGTGATGGGAACTGAAGCTGGATCCTCTACAAGAGCAGCACGTTCTGTTAGCCACTGAGCTACCTTTCTGGTCCTAAGATACTTCCCCGTTAAACCTACTATAGTGGGAGTTTTGATTCTCTTGATCATGAGAGGATAGTGACTGTTGACTGCCTCTTCTGCACGTGTGGTGGTGACGGGCAGTTTCAGTCTCCACATTGACAAATTCACATGTATCCTGTCTCTGGTGAAAAATCCCACCTGATCTGTGGTGTTGAGTTTGTCTTGCTAGTGTTTTGTAGAGGATTTTTGCATCTGTATTCCTCAGGCCTGTCATTTTTCTATCCTCGTAAGATTCTTTTCTGGATTTAGTGCAAGGCTAATGCAGGAGTTGTGTAATGACTTTGGAAGCATTCCTTCCCCTCGCTCTTCTGGGAGAGTTTGACAGGACTTGTTATTAGGTCTGTTTTAGGCAGCTGTAAGTCAGCAGGAAAGAGATTTGGCTCTCACCTTTGATGGAAAACTTTTTTTTTTTTAGATTACAGTTCAATCTTTACACATTATGAGCTGATCATTTTTTTTCATTACTGAGTCTTTATAGGTTGTGTGTATCTAGGGATTTGTTCATTTCTTGCAAACTGTCCAATTTGCTGGCAAATTGTTCATCATTCCATCTTCTCAACTTCTATATTTCTGTGTTGTCAGTTGTAAAAGCTCCTTCTCTTTGGTTTCACTTACCTGGAAGTCTTTGTTTTTAAAATATATATTTTTAAAGTTTTAAATATTAGGGAGCTGGAGAGATAGCTCAGCAGTTAAGAGCACTAGATGCTCTTGCAGAGGATCTGAGTTCAATTCTTAGCATGAAAGCTCACAACCGTCTGACAGTTCCAGAGAATCTAACACCCTCTTCTGCCTCCAAAGTCACGTGGTGCATGCATACATGTAGGCGAAACACCCACACATGTAAGATAAAGCTTTAAATATCGGGCTTAGCAACATTATGCTTCTCTGTAACTTGTACCTTTATTTTTTTAAACATGTCTTATACCATGCTTTCTTTTTACCTTATGTGTAGGTAGAATAGAATATAGATGGAATTTAGTTAGGAGTCTAAAGTTTAAACATTTAGAAGCTACAAAACCAGAGAAATAGGTAATGGCTGACAAAGTTGTGGGAAAGGAGAGATTTGGGAAAAGGCAGACAATCTGATGATACAAGTTCCTGGCAGTGGACAGAAACTTAAGTGAGGCTGGTGAGGAAGAGGAGGAAAGCATGAGGGGAGAAGGGCATGAGGGGAGCGGGCTTGGTATCTCTCCCCACCATCTGGGTTCTCAGTATCCAGGGCTATGACCCCATCCATCTAGGGTTCTGTTTTCTCCCCATGGCCTCTCTTTCCCCCCCAAACCCTGTCTTTCTGCCTTCGCTCAGATGAAGTTCTGCTCTTTGGCTTTTAGCCATCTCCCAGAGTGGACCACTGTTTACCAAGCACATGTTCTGCAAGCCTCTATTCAGGCCCCTCTGTAGCATGCATAGGGTGGGAAATCCCATTATCTCAGCCACGGGGCTTCTGTCTTCCCTTCGATGAACACCTGTTTGCCTTTCTCATTGTGTTTTTGTCTCACTACCCATCAGTACTTAAACAAGCCATCCCTTTGTGGCCACCCTTTCCTTGATATCATTTTACTTGCATGGCTCTTGAATAATTAGTGATTGAGTCAGGAAATTCAGGCTGTGTGTTAGCATTTATGGTAAATATGGGAAAAAGAAAGTCTCTTTCCTTTTATACCATCAGATTTTGTACAGGATAGAAAGCATATCAATTAAGAATACAGAATAGAGCAGAAAGTAAGAAAAGTACACCTAAGTATGTCTTAATATTCTTCTCCTTGCTGTCCAGTTTGGGAAAGGAGAGATGGAATGTTTGGGATGGTTTTGAGAAGCTGTCAACTTGCCTGGCCTCCTTTCCTACTCACTGGTAGTGGTTTTGATTTATCAGATTCTTCTCTCCGATTCTTACTTCAGTTACACAGGTCTTTGTTCTTGTCATGGTGCAGGCATCTTTGGCCTGTTGAGGGGATTTGACTAAGAATGACTCCCACAGGCTCATATATTTGAATGCTTAGTTACCAGGAAGTGGTATCCTTTGAGAAGGATGAGGCGGTATGACTTTGTTGGAGGAAGTGTGTCACTGGGGCGGTATGACCTTGTTGGAGGAAGTGTGTCACTGGGGCGGTATGACCTTGTTGGAGGAAGTGTGTCACTGGGGC
>PVIU01022435.1:0-29365 GCA_004026605.1 Ondatra zibethicus
CATCACAGATGAGCTGCCCCCTACCCACAGCACAGCATCACAGATGAGCTGCCCCCTACCCCACAGCACAGCATCACAGACGAGCTGCCCTCTATCCCACAGCACAGCATCACAGGCGAGGAAGTCTATGAGACCAGTAATTCTCTGGAGTCCTCGGGGGTTGGGGGGGGAGTAGTGGTAGCGTAGACAGGGTTGTCTCACTCCCGTGACTGAATCCATGACTCTGAGGGTCAGCTACCAGTTGTAGTGCCCTGGCCTTTCTTTAGATGTTGGGCAGAGAAGCTCAGAATCAATGAGTTGGGGGACAGTTGGCCTCGAGGAAGGAAGGGTTCCCAGGTCCGGCCTTGGATGGTATCTGTCAGATTTCTGTCCTGTGACTAAATAGCCAAGGTGTCACTAGGAAGAAAGGTTCATCTGTCTTAGTTTCAGAGGCCCAGCCACTGTTTCCTGGGCCTGTGGCGGCATAGTGCACTGTGGTGCACTGTGGTGGCTTTGCACAAAGGAGAAAACTCTTCGCTTTAAGGAGGCAGGGACAAGAAGGAATGGGCTCTCCTTAAGATGACCTAACTTCCTCCTGCGAGGCCCCACTTTTGAAATATCACTCCACCTCCTTATCACAACGCAGGTGGTTGACCAAGCCTTTGTCATATAGGCCTAAGGAGAACATTCTAGACCTTGCTGTAGTAGATGGTCAGCTGGGCTGAGGAGGCCTGGCTGTGTCTGGGCCATAGTCTTAGTGACTGATGTTCCCCAAGTGTCCTCCCCAGAACCCTCTTTGGGCAGAATCCCTAGAGACCTGCATATGGCCAGAAATGGGTAGGGACATATGGTGGCCCCTCATCTCAGACATATCTGCCAAATGTTCTTCTGTGGGATGGGCCTTCTCCAGAGCTGGGAAGCCATCAGCCAGATTCTGCAGGGAAGGCTGGGGACCAGCTGAGGATGGCATGGCTCCTTCTCAGCCATGAGGAGGAGAACCCTGCCTAGCATGGAGCAAAGCCCGTGCCCCTCATTTTCCACCACCACAGGAACCACCTCCTATCCCCTGTTCCCTGGGAGTAGGGTTTAGATTCCTCTTGAAAGCTGTGTGTCCTAAAGGTGAGGGTGACCCAGAGAAAGAGGCTGAAGGTATAGCTGGGTGAGGGAAATGGGGAGAAGTGGGGACCAGACAGGCCCTGGCCTCCTGATAGTGACCAAAGAGGCCTTGCCCTCAGAGCCTGTCCCATTGGCGATATGACTTCGTCTCCATACTCACTTCCCCACTCTTATTGGTCACTCTTTCCACAGTGACTGGGCCCTGCAGACCCCTGCTAGGATGCTGGGGTTAGGGAAACACAGAGCTTGATGTCTGTGACCAGGCTGCCCAGACCCCAGGGACAACTGTTGACAGATCACATGTGATGGATCATTTCAGGTGAAGATCGAGGAAAGAAAGACTTTTTTGGAGAAGACTTTGATACCCAAGTCCAGGGGTACCACCACGCCTGAGAGTAGGGTGAGCTAAAAAAAAATTTGATTGGGAAAACAAATTAATAAAATCACACCATACACCCCACCTAAATGTTGACAAATCAACCTAGAGCTGCAATTAAAACCTAACTCTGGGAACTGGAGAGGCAGCCCAGAGATTAGAGCATTGGCTGCTTTTCCAGAGGACCCTGCCTTGATTCCCACACCAATATGGCAGCTTGCAACTCTCTCTCCACTTTGGTTCCAGGAGTCCAGTGCCCTCTTCTGGCCTCCGTGGGAATTACATGCACATGGTGTCCATACATACATGCAGACCAAACATCCACACACATAGAATAAATATAAATCTTACACAAAACCCAAACTTCTACCTATTGTAAAATAAAACCTCCTCTGTCTCACATTTTAGGCTACAGAACTGATAAAATCTTTTGTGTTCAACATGTTGATTTCAATCGTATCAGGTAGAGTACACTACGTCACAGTAACAAACATCCTTGAGTCTCAGACATGCAGCTCATTCATGCCCTTCTCAGTCTGAGAAGGGTACCAGGGATGGGTCCCCACTAAAAAAAAGCACAGTCTGAAAGATGTCCTTTTGGGACATGCCTTGGCATCTTGGACCCTTGGAATCTGGAATCCATTGTCCCTGGGTTTCCATTATTCTCCAAGCAGAATTTTGGACTTTGCTTGCTTAGGCCTTGGTCTTTGGTCTGCTTTTTCCATGGAGAATTTGCAGCTGGTAGAGGGGGCAGTACCAAGAGTGATGGTGTCGCAAAGGAAGGTGGCTGAGGCTCACCCTGTGCCGCCAGCTGTGATGGCCCAGCTGGTAGCTGTACATCCGCTCTGTTCTTCTGTTCTGCCCACCCTCTGTGACCCCTTGTGAACTAACAGGAGAAGGGCCAGGCTGTATGGAAGGCAGGCACTGTCTCCCATTTGCTGACTCCCTGTAATTAACACTACCAGGAGCAGGCTGGGAAGGCTAGCTGATTAGTTTTTTTATTAAAATAATGACACCTTCAAGGCAATCAGGGGCCAGCGTGTGAAACTCAGCAGTTTGCCTGCTTATTTATGGGGCTTCTGCAGCGGACAGCCTCATTACCGTCTGTAAATACCCTGGGCCATGTCCTTGCACCGAGATACAGCCTTCCTGGGCCAGGGGTGTGGCTGTGACTCCTCAGGGACTATAAACCCTGAATGTGATTACCCTGTGCCTTCAAAGGGTGCCTGACAATTTCATTTGGCATGGGTCAAGCCTCTGAGGAGCCTGAAGGCCTGGACGCCATCCACGGCGAGGGAAAGATCAGAGATGGAGGGGAGCGGCAGGAGTGGAGGCAGGCTGGCCCCTACTTCCCCTGGACTGAGCCCGGGGGGTGCTCTTGCATTGGTGTTTGTGCCCCAGTGGACACAGAGCCATAACTCTCTGCAGATGCCCTCCTGTTCTCTCTGGGGTCGTGTGGATTCCGAACCAGGCTGGGCATCCTGTAGACACAGCTTGCTGCCTCCCTTCTCTTTCACACAGCCCCTGGGTCAGGAGTGATGGGCATGGATGGTGAGATCTGTGGAGACAAGCCAAGCATGACTGTCTTTCCTGGAGAGGACACATGGCTGCTAAACCTCCTAATGAACTGTCACCTGAGAGGATCCTTTGGGGTGGACTTGATGAGGGGAAATGTGTGGTCCATGCATGACTCCAGCCATACTGGAGTCTTCGCAGGGCATCCTGCGCACCACCAGCCATGCTTGTCTTCTGAAGCCCCACCCAGTGTATTCACAGCCTGAGATTGTTGCAGCCGACCTGGCCACCGTGTTCTTCCTCTGGCCTCTGTGCTCCACCACATATATCACGCCTTCTCCAAGACCAGCCATTAGCCACGCTGACAATCCTTAGTACATGGCTCCAAGTTATTCAGGTTTATGGAAAAGTGGCTCAAGCCTGCCTGCTGGGTGATCTTATGTCCACTGTCCTTCATGCCACTATGGTCAAGTCAACCTGGGAGGCATAGAGGAAGCCACAGGCTTTGTGGTGGGCAAATGGTGGCATTTTCAGGGTTGTCTCAGAGTGATGGAGCTGGCTGGGGGAGGAGCTTATACAGCTCCTGCCTAAGGGTGGAGAGCACACTGTGGACACAACTTAGATTGGGTGGCATAGAACATCAGGTGACATGCAGGCCGCTTCAAGCTATTTGGTCACTTTGATATTTGTGAACCATGTCATATGTTCACAGCTGCCTGGGTTGCCATCGGCCACCACAGCCACCTGTTGTAGTAGACTCTGTGCCCAATTTCCTCCCATCCCACTTTCTGGGCATCAGTGAAAACCTTGGTTACCAGGGGCTAACGGGAGGGTCTGCTCCTGCTTTGTCCCCTGTTGTCCGCCAGCCCAACAGTGTTCTCTTTCTCTGCTGAAGTCTTCCCTAGCAGCTGGGCTCCATCTGGACTTGGCACTCAGGGTTCAGAGACCCGAGTCTGGCTTCTGTCTATGACCCCTAGTCTACAGTAGCAGTCACCTGTGGCCTGAATCACCCACACCTTACATGTCCTCTTCTACCAGCACAGCCCTTCTGGATCACCCCAGCATCACCCCGGGGGGTCAGAACGCCATTGTGCCAGGGCTCCATAGCCTGCCACTACCGTCAGCCTTACAGACCTCCTCAGTCTACCTACACCTCATTACCCCTGGCGCCAACACCGGAACTCGTCTTGACCCGGTGATCGGTCACTAGTCCCACAGGAGTCGTTTAGGCAGAAAGGGATTTATTGGCCAAGTGTCAGGGAACTTGAAAGGGGACAGGAGTTTGGGAGAAAGATTTGGAAAGGGATCAATGGCTCAGATCTGGCAATAAGAAAATAGACCTATCTTGGTCAGGAAGGTGCTTTGACAAGTCTTCCCGGCACTGGGCACAGCAGCCCAACACCATCCTCTCCCCATGTGTGGGTTCCTTCCAAACAAGAGCAGTGGTGACAGCTCTGGGACTCGGGTCCACAACTCACCTCTTTAGTTTCCGGAATTAGAAAAAGTTAGGGAACCGACCTTGGGAAGGAGAATACATCCCTTCTAGTTCTGCCAAGCAGGGGAAGAGCAAGCCTGCGTCCTCTCTGTGGGGCCTGGGACACTTGTCATTTACAGAGAACCCTGAGAAGAAGGCAACAGCACGAAGAGTTAGCTATGGGACAGGCAAAGGTCCCTCCCTGCAGGAAGGTGACTAGGCTGCAAGCTGCCTGCATGGTCTGTTCCCCAAATACAGGGCACAAATGCCTCTCTCCTGCTGGATTTAGAGCCTGCCCCATAGGGAGTTCAGCCCTTTATCTCTCAGCAGGGATCTGGGTGATAAGATGACCACTGCCTTTTAAAAATCTCCCTGGGAGTTGGGGAGACAGATGCCTAACGTATCTTCCTGAAAGACCTCGGTCGCCTTGTGTTGTTCAAGACCTTTAGTAGATCACATACAGCACATCTAAGAAGTCTCACACACACATGCATACAGACAGACATTCACAAGGGAATGGGAGACCATGGTTACTGTATGTGATATACTTGCATCTTTATGAAACCTGTCATTATGTACAACGAATATCAGCCAATGAAAACTATATGCTAAAAAATTCAAGAAACTTTCTTTTTCTTTCTTTTCTTTTTTTCTTTTTTCTTTTTTTTCAGTTTTTCGAGACAGGGTTTCTCTGTAGCTTTGGAATCTGTCCTGGAACTAGCTCTTGTAGACCAGGATGGTCTCGAACTCACAGAGATCCACCTGCTTCTGCCTTCCAAGTGCTGGAATTAAAGGCGTGTGCCACCACTGCCTGGCTTCTAAAAAATACAAGACATTTTCAATGGCTGGCTGTGGCCTGGAAATCCACATCTTGTAACTTGGAATGGGCGGGTTCCCAGGATCAGTTATTTGGTGCTGTCTGATCTGCACTCACACAGGGTCTGCTGCAGCTACCCATGCAGCCAGGTCTCTGTCGTGATGCTCCTTGCCCTTCTATTCAGGTGCTCCCTGGACTCCAAGGCCTCTCCCGCAGCCCCAGAGATAGGGAAGCAGTGTCTTGTAGCTCTGTGCAATGCCTGACCTGACCGGGATGCTGGAAAGGGAGGGGCACTTATAGCACAGCGGTTCTCAGCCTTTCTGTGATGCAAACTTCAGTACCGTTCCTCATGCTGTGGTGACCCTAACCATAAAGTTATTTCCATTGCTACTTCATTACTGCAATTTTGCTACGGTTATGAATCTTAATGTAAATATCTCTGTTTTCCATTGGTCGTTTTGGGGTTGCTACTCACAGGGTGAGAATCATCCCCAATGAGTTGTCACTGAAGGTCACCTTCAGTCCAGGTTAGCCCCCCCTTTTTTTGTCTAGGTACTGGGGACAGAGAACATATTTGTTCTAGCATCTTTCTCCCAGCACATGGAAGGTCAGATGTTCCTGAGAGACTCTATTTATTCTATTTATGACCCTGAAGGCTGGTCCATATGGATGCTTGGAGGTCCATGAGCTGTTAACAGATGCTGGGAGAGCTGAGGGGCTGTGGGCAGGAGCTGGAGAGCTGAGGGGCTGTGGGCAGGTGCGGGCAGGTGCTGAAGTGTTGAGGGGCTGTGGGCAGATGTTGGGAGCTCCGAGGGACTGTGGGCAGGTGTTAAGCAGTTTGTGGGCTGCATATAGGTCTGACCATTCATGTTGTTACTCAGCATCCATGGAGCAAGAAAATCCATGTGGGTAGACAGCTGGGAATTGTACACAGCAGATGTTGTATCCTGTCTGGGACAGAGACTCCTAGGTATGGAAGGGACAGTGAGGGGCAGGATGGGAAGGGACAAAGGGACAGAGACTGGACCTATCTGTGGACTGGGTAGACAGCCAGGATCTATGTTTTAGTTGGGACCTTTGTCACACTTAATATACTCCCAGGCTCCTTGAAGCCAGATGTCATTTTACCAAGTTTTCCTGGTAAGATGGTGTCAGAAGTTAGAGGTCAGCCTCCTTGATTGTTGTGGGATCGCTTTCTGGGATAGGGAGGAGTCCATAACCATATACACTGGCAGTGTGACCTGAGGCTTCCAAGAATAGCTTCCGAGGGTAGCTGGTGCATGCAGAAGGGTGTGATCAGATGGGCGAGGGGCCAGTGCAGGTCTCCAGTTCCCCAGACAGCACCTTAGGATGGCTTTTCCCAAAGGCACGGCCAGCTCCTGGCACAGGTGAAACTCACCATAGTGGTCAGAATACATCTTGGGAGATGTGGGCTGCCACAAGAAGTTGGGTGGTCACATGCTCAGGGAAGGTGACAGTGGGTACATGGGAAGATGTTTTCTTCTGCTCCTCCATGTAGCCATGGGGACTGGGACTAAGCCATCTTTGGCCACTGAGTCCAGTCACTGTAAGGGATGGAACAGCTGAGACTGAGGGGCTTTGTGTGATCCCATCGCTTCTGCCAACCAGGGGTGCTGATGTGGAAAGGGTGGCCATGTAACCACTCCTCTATTCTGGACATCAAGGCTGGTATTGACCAGGACTGCTCAGGCTACTGCTCCTGGTGGGAGTCTCAGTCTGTCACAGGCTGAGCTCCTGCGATACTGCTGCCATGACCGGAGGCTGACACCTAAGCCCAGCTTTCAGATGTTCCCCCACCCCACCCTGGCCCTCTAGTACATGACAGCTTCCCAGAGGGGCCCATTTCAGCTGGGAGGCATGGCCTCCAGGGGCCTGCTCTGGCACGGAGGTATATGCCAGCCCTGCTGTGAGGCAGCCAAGGCAGCCTGGATGAGTCAGAATAAATTAGCATGCTAACGAATGTGAACTGCATGGAACCATCTGGAACAAGGCATGTTGTCATCTAAGAGCCAAATGGGTTCCAAAGCCATACTTAATGTTTCAAATTGATTGCTTCCCCCTCCCACAAGCTCAGAAAGTTTGGCACTTGAGATACAGGCTGCGGGTACGGCTCCTTCCTAAAGGACTGTGTCCCATGTTGTTTCCGACCTTTCTCTGGGACTTTTGGTGTAACAGAGAGGATGCTTAGTCAGGTGTAGTCAGGAACCATGCCTCGGGGCACCCAGGTGAGAGACCCAGCTTGAACCCCACTAAAGGGGAGTGAGGTGGCCATGGAATGAATGGGAGGTTAGAAACATAGCTCTAAGACTCAGGTACAGCCAGTCAGCCAGATGCTGATAGACATATTCAGACATCTACAGACAGACAGACAGACAGAAAGAAACATACACACAGATACAAAGACATAAAGGCACATACATACGTACATACATACATACATACATACATACATACATGGACACCTCCCACATACAAATATACACATAGATACAAAGACACACACAGACACGCATAGACCCACACAGACAGCCACAGCCACAGCCACAACCACAGCCACAGAAACAGACATGATCACATGAGGACTACACGGCCACATGTGATTTCACATCTCCCTCTCCCATGCAAGCTGGGCTTGTCTTCTTAAGCCTGCTGCAACTCAGAGGCAGGCGAGCAGCCCCTGGCTTTGCTTGGGGCACTGCAAAGAGAGGAAGCTACACTTTACATGTGACTCTTCCTTGGTATCAGCTGCCTGTTGCTTTCCTATGGATTCTGGCTCTCTGTCCCCTGCTCTGTCCCCTGGGCGTCTGCTCACCTCAGTTGTCAGGGGTGAGAACTGCCAAGCTATGCCCTGAGCTGAGTACTTGCTGGCTTCCTGGAGGAGGGCTGAAGAGGGCATGCTTCAGGACCTGTGCGGGAGCCTTCATTTAGGAAGGATGCTGCTGAATGAAGGCCCTGGAGAGACTGGGCAGGGCTTGTGAATCTGGACGGAGGGCAGGAGAGGCAGAAGTGCCCTCAGGGAAGCAGCAGGCTCCATCCCAAACAGAAGGGCTTTGGGTCTGCTGTGAGGAAGGTGGGCTGTTGGCCTTCTGATTTGTAAACTCTGCCTTCAGCAGCACAGCTGTGGGATCTGGGGTCAGAGAGCAAGAGAAAGGACAGGGCTCCCACCCGGGTTCTGTGGACTCCTAAGAGAAGAGCAGCAGTGAGGCCTCAGGTTAGGCCAGGAGCCAGGGGCCATAAGCCAAGTCACAGGATCTTGAGAGACACTACGGGCTTCTCAGGAGTCACTTGGCTCTGCCTGGGGCTTACGAGATGGCCAGGACTGGTGGGGCTGGGTGATGTCTGGCTTTGTTCTTGCCGACATCTCTTGTTGCTTTCTTCTCTGCTAAGTCGCAGAGGGTGAATTCATTGCTGAGTGCTGAATACAGGCATCTGTCTGGACAGACAGACACTTGAGCCGGGGCAAGCAACTGCCATTAAGTACATCTGTGGCAGGTCTGCTGGCTCCCACAGTAGCCATGAAGCAGATACCAGTCCCCTGCAGGCTAACGTAGGGAGGAGGCTCCAGACTGGAGACCTAGGGAGGTGGCTCCCCTGGTTGGATTCAGGAAGTGTAGTGTGAACAGTCTTCTCACCCCTCAGCCCATGTAGTCTCCTTTGCTGGTGTCCACAAGTCCCGGAAAGTGCTAAGTGTACCAAGAGGAGAGTGTTCCTTTACAGTTGCCATTGGAGAATGTAAAATTTTCCCATTCATTCAAACCAATCTTGGTATTAAAAATCAAGAACTGACAGAATCAAACCTAATATAATTTTATGTAACTTAGGATGAGGGGGAACATTTACACATGAGCTGTTCATTTCCTATGACATTTCTCATATTGTTTTGCTTTCAAGATTTTGTTTTTTTATGGTAAGCTATTTGACTCTTAAAGCTTGGTCATTTTATACCCTCTGAGTCTCCATCACTTCTCATTGCTAAGCTTCTCTGCTCCTTCAAGTACGTTTAAAACTTTATCTGATATTAATTAGAAAACAGTTATCAACTCTTTTTCTAATTTTTTAATTTGTCTGATACTATGATTCATTTGGATTATTAGTGGCTGGACTAATAAACACTGGAGAGGTTGGCACAGTGGTTAAAAGGGCTTGATGCTCTTCCAGTGTACCTGAGCCTGGTTCCTAGCACTCATGTTGGCCAGTTCAGAACTGTTCGTAATGCCAGCTCTGGGTCCAATGTCCTCTTCAGGCCTCTGTGGGCATCTGCACACATGTGCACACATACATGCACAAAGATACTCATGCATACACATGCACATGAAAGTTTTGAGATAAACACTTAGGGTGCTAATGAGGCATACCTTTGGGTGTGTCTGCTTCTGAAGAAGGATCGTCAGGGAGGAAAGACCCATGTGGAGGTGTGGATGGGGTGCTCCTCACAGTCTTGGGTGTTTGAACAGTTGCTCCCCAGCTGGTGGTGCTGTTTGGAGCTTTTATGAGGTGTGGCCTTGCTGGAGGAAGTTATGTCACCGGGACAGGCTTTGAGAGTGTGAAGGCTCAAATAGCTCCTCCCCTGCTTCATGCATGGTTTAAAGGTTTGAGCTCTTGGCTGCTGTTCCTGCCATCATGCCTTCACCCTGCCGTTGCGAACTCTAACCCTGAATAAACTCTTTATTCTATATGGTGCCTTGGTCCTGATGTCTTGTCACAGCTAGAAAAGTAATCCTGAATGTGGGTGCTGTCACCCCAGGGGTTGGGGACCCAGACTGAATCAAAAAGGAGAAGGAGAGAACTAGTTGAGCACCCGCATTTCCTCCTTCTACTTCCTGATTTGCTCAGATGTGAGCAAGCTGCTGCCACGCGCTCCCGCTGCCACGTGCTCCCGCCGCCGCAGCCATTAGCTGCTCCAGTCACCGTGCTTCCCCACCATGACGGATGGAACCCCCAAACCCTAAGTCGAAATAATCCTCTCTTCCCTTATGTTGCTTGAGCCTGAGAAAAGCAGCAAACATACCTCCAAAACCTCATTTTCCTTCCTTTTTGACATCAGATATTTTATTTAAAATGTACCTTAAGTAAGGAACACGTATTTGGATAGATTTCTTTAAACAACATGATTATGTCAGAATGGCCACGTTTGTTGACACATCCAGTATTTGTGCTTTGTTTGCCTCTCTCTGCCTTTGGCTCGTGAGCTGTTTCCCTCACTGTTTTATTTTTCTTTAGTGAGCTGGAAGGCTTGGCTCTCATTTGTACTCTCTTGGTGGTAAATCTTGTAAGTTTAAAGTGTATTTCAAACAGCTTTGTTGAGGTATAATTGACATGCAATTAACTACCCATATTTAAACTGGGTAATTTGATGCATTTTGATGTATGTAAAAGGCTGTGAAACTGTGCCACAGTCAGGGCGAGCTAACCAGCTAGCTCTCCCTTCTCCAGGTGTCACCGTAGCCTTCTCAGCCTCCCTCTGTCTGCATCTCTCCCCTCCCTCCCCCCAGGCTGCACCGCTCTGCTGTCTGTCAACAGAGGTTACTTTGCATCGCCTGGACTTTGAGTCACATAAAACTACAACACAGGCTCTCCTTTTCAATCTGACTGCTTTCAATAAGCATACTTACTCTGAGATCCCTGTGTGTCCTCACATGGACCCAGCCTGTTCTTCCTGCCAAGAAGGGGCCTACTGTGGGACGGAGGAACATGTGACTTTCTTGACAGTGGGCAAGTCAGTTGTTTCTGGGTTGGTCGTCAAAAGACTGATATGGGCATTTGTATGTACACCCAGGCTCTTTTCTTTTTTATCGATGTTGGCAGAAGAGTGTCTAGGTCACACGGGGGTGTGTGTTCTAAAATGTGTGCCAAGCTGTTCCTAGAGGGTTCATGCTCTGTGTGCTCAGCAATGGCAGCTCTGGGTCATCCCATCGGCACCAGCTCAGGAGGTGGCACAGCAGCCATCCTGTCAGTGCATGGGCAGGGGGTACTGACTGCTGTAGGGGTACTCATTTGCATTTTTGTAATAGAAAAAACAAAGTAGAGAGTATTTTTACATGTTTATTTGCAACTTGAGTATCGGCTTTAATGAAATGTTATCTAATCCCCTGTCCCATCTCTTTAAACTGGATCTGGACAAATAGAAACAAACATCCAGGTGACAGGTTAAAATCTAATCCTTCCAACATTCATAATACATAAAAATGACTCACACATCCACATTAGGAGCCAACATTCTCAGACTGGATAAAAGAGCAAGTCCCAGCTGTACATAGATTGTTACAAGGCCTATAGTTTAAAGACACATGGAAGTAGGCTGGGCATGGGGTCTCACACCTTTAATCCCAGCATTCGGAAGGCAGAGGCAGGTAGATCTCTGAGTTCAAGGCTAACTTTGTTTCTGTCTCAAGGAAGAAGAGGAGGTGTGTGTCAGTTCAATGTGAAGGCTGAAAGGAAAGTTGGTTTCATTGTCAAAGTATGTTTTCCACAAAGACTGTTGTGTGCGGCTCCCTTCACGATGAAGACAGAAAGCTATGAATGCCCATGCATCTAATAACAGATATTTGAAATGCTTAAAGCAAACACAAGAAGAAAGAGCACCGCAGTTGAAATCGTCTCTCGACTGGTAGAAGCAGAAGAACAGAATCCTGTTGGCTGATGGCACTATGTCCCCATTTCCAGGACACAACGCACAGAGCAGAACACACGTTCTTCTCAAGCAAACAGGGACATTTGCCAGGACACATACCGTATCATGAGTCACGTTCCCCTTCCACTGAAAAATATTCAAAGTATACAGTTTTCTCTGATTGCCACAGGTTTAAATAGAAACTTAATAATGAAAGGAAATCTATAAAGTCCATAAACATGTAGATAGTGTATTTATAATAACCAACTGGTCTTTGAAGAAATTAAAGAGCAAGGGAAGTTAGGAAGTACTTTAATATTTAAAATGAAAATACAACGTCAGACAGTGTGGCTTGGTGCTTGTCTTAGTTAAGGTTTCTATTGCTGTGAAGAGACACCATGACCATGGCAACTCTTATAAAGGAAAACATTTAATTGAGGCATAATCCATTATCATCATGGCATGAAGCATGGCAGCATGCAGGCAGACATAGAGATAGAGAGGTAGCTTTAGGCACAGGCAACAGGAAGTGAACCGTGAGCTGCTAGGTGTGGCTTGAGCATTTTTGACTTCAAAGGCTGCTCCCTAGTGGCTCACTTCCTCCAACAAAGCCACGCCTACTTCAACAGGCCACGTCTCCTAATAGTGCCACCTCCCTATGGACCAAATATTCAAACACAGGAGTCTACAGGGGTCGTACCTGTTCAAACCACCGCAGTGCTAAATTCGCCCATTGAGAGAAACTGAGATCTCAAGACTCAGTAAGGAAGGAAGGTGTCAAACCAAGTGCCCCATCCACCTTCCAAAACCAAAACCAAACAGAGACAAGCGACATAGTTAGCAGCAGGAAAGGGACAGTGAAGCCCAGAGATCCATGAGGTGGAAAGAAACAGAGAATGTGAGCGTAGAAGCTGCTGAGATCTCAATGTCGCATATAAACCTTTAGTCACGTTTGTCAGGGAAGAGAGGGAGGGCAAATTGTTCATGTTAGGAACAAGGGAGGCGAGCTCACTGCAGGCTTTTACAAATATGAAAAGGATAATGAAGACTGTTAAGAATTTTATGCCACTGTGTTTGGTAACTTAGATGAAACGAACAGATTCCAAGAAACAAACTGCCAGAGCTGACTCAAGAACAGCATGAGGCTGGAGAGGTTTGTCTTAGGCAGTGTCTATTGCTGTGCGGAGACACCGTCACCACAGCAACTTTTCTAAGGGAAAGTATTTAACTGGGTCTGGCTTACAGCTTCAAAGTCCACTATCTTCCTGATGGGGAGCAGACGTGGTGCTGGAGGTAGCTGAGAGTTCTACATCTGGATTTACAGGTAGCAGGGAGAGAGAGAGAGAGAGAGAGAGAGAGAGAGAGAGAGAGAGAGAGAGAGAGAGCCTCTGGGCCTGGACCTGGATTGGGCTTCTGAAACCCCCAAACCCGACCCCAGTGGCACAATTCCTCCCACAAAGCACACTTACCCCAATAAGGCCACACCTTCAAACAGAGCTACTCCCTGGTGATTGAGAATTTGAACGGATGAGCCTATCGAGCCATTCTTATTCAAACCACCACAAGGTGACTTGGTGCCGAGAACTCTGGCTACTCTTGTAGAAGACCCTCCACCCCCACCCCATTCAGTTCCCAGTACCCACTTGGCAGTTCACAACCACCTGTAACTCCAGTTCCAGGGGATCGTCACTCCTTCCGGTCTCTCCAGCACTCAGCACACCTGCAGTGCATATACGTACATGCAGGCAAGACACCCATGCACACAAAATACAAGTAAGTAATTAAAAAAGTGAATTAGACAATTAGAATTGCACTGTAACTTTTAGGGAAACTGATGCATAGCTAAAGTCTTCCCACAAAGAAGACCCCAGGCCTCTGTGTCCTCACTAGTAAGTTCTACCAGCTCAGAGAAGTAGGTGCAGGTTCTACACCAGCATTTTCAAAAAGTCACAATGGAGGAGAACGGTTAGCACTGCTAACCACTGCTAGCAGGCCATTTTTGTTATACTATCCAAACATGAGGTATTACAAGGTGTTTACAAATAAATGCCTCTCATGAGCTCAGTTGCAAATATGCTAACAAATGTTAGCAAAACAAATCCAACAATGCAGTGACTGAGAAAGAAAGGACACTGGGCCTGTTGGCACAGCTTGTAGTTGAGCTACTTGGAAGGCTGAGGCAGGAGTAGCACAGGGTAGATCTGGGCTACAGAGTGAGTTTAAGGTCAGACTGGGCATCTTCATGAGCTCCTGCCCTGAACTAAACTAAACAGCAATAAAGAGTCAGGGACATAGATCAGCAGTAGCCTGCTTGTCTAGCATGCACAAGGCCATAGGGACAATTCTCAGTACCTCCCAGCAATGCTACAAGGCACCAAGTCTTTGACATACGGGTCTTCAGGAGAGCACTTATTCAAATCATAGCAAGCAAGCAATGTTAATATAAAACGGTATAACCCTTCCTACAAGGTAGTGGTTAAGTTAGGAATGCAAGGATGGCCAATATTAGATCATCAATTGATATAAAGTATCAAATCAGTAAACAGGAAAGAAAGGAAGTATTCAGAAATAGCAAATTAATAATAATCCCAACATAATTTATTAGTGAGAACATTAGTGAATTGAGACTATTAGGAAACCTTCTGTAGTGACAGACCTCTAAAAGCCTTATAGTAAAGGAAGCCAGGCAGTGGTGGCTCATGCCTTTAGTCCCAGCACTTGGGAGGCAGAGGCAGGTGGATCTCTGTGAGTTCGAGACCAGCCTGGTCTATAAGAGCAAGCTCCAGGACAGGCTCCAAAGCTACAAAGAAACCCTGTCTCGAAAAACCAAAAACCAACCAAACAAAAAGCCTTATAGTAAAGGACTGGACACCCCTTCCCCAAGACTGAGAACAAGATGAAGAGGGCACTCACTCTGGCCGCGTGTGCTCTACACTGTGCTGTCCCAGCCGGACCACTACTTCAAGAAAGAGAAATAAAGAATGTCCATGCAGGAAACAAAGCTCTCTGTGGATAATATGATCGTTTGAATAGAAAATCTATTAGCAGTCGCGACCCCTTGGGGGCTTGAATGGCCCTTTCACAGGGGTTGCCTAAGACCATCAGAAATATCAGATATTTACATTACAGTTCATAACGGTAGCAAAATTACAGTTATGAAGAAGTCAGCCCTCCCGGAAGACCCCGGTTCTGTCCCTACACCCACAATGGGTGGCACACAATTCCCTGTTATACCAGCTCCAAGGGAAGCTGATGCCCTTCTGTGGCCTCCGGTACTTGCATGCATGACAAACACAAAGACACAACAAACAAACAGATAACAAATAAATAAATAAATAATCCTTTAAAAAGAAAGAAAACTGAATGATATTTTTTAAAAACCTTTTCCTTAAAAAAATGAAAGTAAAGAGCAAATCAGAGCTGTGAGAGAAGGGAAGGAGCCAGGACTAACAACAGGAAAACCAGACTAAAGCCTGGAGACACGGGAGGGTCCGGAGACACGGGAGGGTCCGGAGACACGGGAGGGTCCGGAGACACGGGAGGGTCCGGAGACACGGGAGGGTCCGGAGACACGGGAGGGTCCGGAGACACGGGAGGGTCCGGAGACACGGGAGGGTCCGGAGACACGGGAGGGTCCGGAGACACAGGAGGGGGGCCAATCAGCAAGTGAAAATTAAGATCATGACCAGATACCATATTTTGGCAGTTAGATTATGGAAAACCTGAGAATCTTAGCAAAGCTAAGTGAGAAAGTGTGGAAGAGTGGGGACTCACATGCCACACAGGTGTGATGTCCACACCTTGCTGGACGGATCATTGCAGCTGTTGTATTGTGAGATGACAGGTATGCAGTTAGCCTTTCTTGAGTGATGACTTTACTATCTATAAAACAGATACATATAAGTCCTACATGTATCTCATAATTTTGCGGTGGGCGTCTTCATGAACGCTTCAAGGTTTATTTAGAAACATTCTCCTGTGGAATTGAAGGTAATGTTCAGTTAGTGGTCATCAGTTTTGATCCCTGCCAACAAAGCCTGAGACTCTGGGTGTGCACTGGGAGCTGCATCCAAGAATGTCAAAAGTAAAAATCTGGAAACGACTCGCATTCTCATAAGCAAGAGAATGGCTAAACTGTCATCTATTGACACACCAGGATATTATGAGCTATAAGCATGATGTGCATAAACATGACTAATGATAACAGCGGTCGCTAGAGAGATACAGGACATGGTACCATTATTTTTTACTGTCTTAGTTAGGGTTTTATTGCTGTGAAGAGCCACCATGATGGTGTCAGCTCTTACGGAGAAAAACATTTAATTGGGGCTAGCTTACAGTTCAGAGGTTTAGTCCATTACTGTCATGGCAAGAATCATGGTGTCGAGCAGGCAGATATGGTGCTGGAGAAGGAGCTGAGATTTCTGCATCTTGATCTGCAGGCAGCAGAAGGAAACTGAGCCACACTGAGTGCAACTTGAGCATATGAGGCCTCAAAGCCTGCCTCGTTCCACAGTGACACACTTCCTCCAACAGGGTCACACCTCCTAATACTGCTATTTCCTATGGGCCAAGAATTCATGCACGTGAGTCTGTGGGGGCCATTCCTATTTAAACCACCTTTACCCATTACACGGGTTAAGAAAGAGGTAAGTTTCTACAGTTGGAGATACATGTTGACTATACCCACCAGTTCCCGGGCCCTCGGTTCAGCAGGAAGGCCCCAGCTTCCCTTTGCCTCAGCAGCGACACAACAGAAATGCATTTAAACTTGCAAACCCCTTGATGAGTCACAGTGAGCTCTGGGATCTCCTGAGACATTGGAGGAACATGGTACCATTTTTAACACTACAAACCAACCCGGGTATGTATAGAGACTTGGGTGAGATGAAGGCAAAGGAATGAGGAAAGGGAAGGCTTACCCGAGTTAGTTCTTTCGGGTTGGGGATGGGCATCAAGGTGCTGGGAAGAGGCGTGAGGTGCAGGCAGGACCAAGTTTTTTTTTTTTTAAGTTGGGTCCTGTTTCCTGGTGGCTTATTACTGTGGTCTTAACTGTCATGTGTATTGCAATGTTCTTTTGTGTATGTTAGTACTGTATAGTAAATGTGACCACTTCAGAAGGCTTCCAGGAGCCGTGTAGGCCTGTGTGCCAAGGGGATCTCTAGCAGTTGACAAGAAAATGCACTTCTGCCTGTCCCAGACAGGAGACTCATAGTAACTATTGGCCTTTGATAAAGGCAGGCCTAAGCCAGCAGTGCAGCAGTGTGTGGTTCTGGACAAACACAGGCAACAGTATATGTGAGGCACTAGGCCTGAGAGTTCAGTGGTGCCTGACTCTTCTTCCTCCCTCAGGAGTACAAGGTGTGTGTGTGTGTGTGTGTGTGTGTGTGTGTGTGTGTGTGTGAGAGAGAGAGAGAGAGAGAGAGAGAGAGGTCTCTGTGTGGCTTCATGCTGAACAGAATGTTGGCTTCCACTCACTAGATGCCAGTAGCACCTCTCCCATGTGACAACCAAGAGGGTCTGCAGGTGCAGGCCGTGACACCTGTCCTCAGAGCTGCAGTCATCCCCAAGTGAGAACAATCCTGAAGATAGACTGGTAAGCTGGTGTTGGAGGATGAGGGCCTGCTTTTCGTCCCGGCCGCCCGGCTAGCTTATACCCGAAATAACCGCACAGAAACTGTATTCATTAAAACTCTGCTTGGCCCATTAGCTCTAGTTTCTTATTGGCTAATTCTTATATCTTAATTTAACCCATTTCTATTAATCTGTGTATCGCCATGTGACTGGCTCACAGGCAAGATTCTAACCAGTGTCCGTCTCAAGCAGAAGATTCATGGCATCCCTCATTCTGCCCTTCTTCCCAGCATTCAGTTCTATCTTCTCCACCTACCTAAGTTCTGCCCTATTAGGCCCAAAGCAGTTTCTTTATTCATTAACCAATGAAAGCAAAACAGGAACAGAAGAACCTCCTATACCAAGCTGGCATTCAGTGACCTTGAGAGTGTTGTCTATAGTCCTTGGCTCTGTCTGATTTTGGGACAAGAGACTAGCTCCGATGCTCCTGTTAGCTATGGTACCCTGACTCCTGCTCCTCCCAAGGAAGGATGGCTGCTCTGCACCTGAAACTGTGGCTTCCAGGGAAGTCCCCTGATCCCTGACCAAGAACCCCGGGTCTCTGTGTTCCTGGGGATGGCTGCATTCTATGTGAGTGGGGTGCTGTAACCAAGATCCCAACAGAGCACCCTGATCCAGGTTTGGCTAAAAGGGAACTAGCTTATCCAGACTCAGGTCCTATGATAATCTGAGATGCAGAGCAGGGAGGCCACTGGGCAGGAAGTAAAACCAACTCGGCAACAAGGTGGGCACAGACAACTAATCAGTTACTGTGGATGCTCCCCCCAAAGCTTGACCCATGAAGGAAAACAAACTTTGAATAATGTAAACCTGCTCCTGGAAGGCACTGTTAGAAAGCAAGGACTGGGCAGGCAAGGATGCCCTGCCTGGGTTAGCTGCTTGGGATGCAGGTCATCTCTGGAAGACACTGTTGAAAAGTGACAGCAGGTAATGCATGGCTGGAGATGCCCCAGGTGGGCTGCTGGCCTGGGGTGCATGCACCCGGTTTCTGGGATGGGCTCTCTGTGGGAAGGTTAGGATATTCAGCTTTCCCTAGCTGGTCCCGGGTTCTGGGTGGGAAGCAGGGAATGAGATCATGGAAGCTCCCATGTAATTGCGTCCTGCTGTCTGTACTGATAATTATAGAATTTATTGTGTGACTTCCTGAGTTGTGGCTGACCTGACTTCCTGAAAGCCCAGCATACAAAAGGAGGTTTCCTGGGCAGGGAGGATAGAGATCTGTTTTCCAGGCTGCTGAGAGCCGTGGCTTAGAGTGTTTTATACATGTTCTGTCCATTTTGTATATTCAACCTCTCACGTGGTGCTCAAAAAAAATCTACAAAGAAACCTCAGCACTAAGCAATCAGAAAACAAACCCCCTGATTAACAATGGGAAGAGATCTGGAGAGACAGCTTACCACCAAAGATAGACAGATGGCAAAGAAGCACGTGAGAAGACATTCAAAGCCATTTGTTAGGATGGAATTGCAAATTCAAACACGGAGATGCCACCACACACAGATTAAAAGGAAAAAAAAACCAAAACAAAACAAAAACTTGACAAAACTGCCAGCACCAAATGCTCGTGAGCATGCCGAGCAACAGGGATTGCTGGGCGCGGCTGGCGGCCTACAGGGTGGCATAGCCGCTGTGGAAAGAAGTTTGGCATTTTCGTACACAGTACGTGCTCTCCCACCATAAGATCCAGCAATTGTGCTCTTTGGTGATCATCCAATTGATTTGAAATTTTCTGTCAACATAAAAGCTGCACATGAATGTTTACACTAGCTTTCTTCACAGTCAACGGGACAGGAAGCAGGCTCAGCTGTCAGCAGGTGCAGAGGGAGACACCTGCGCACCCTTAGAGGGAGCGCTCAGCCACGAGACACAGAAAGACACAGCAGAGTCTCAGTGTGCAGAGGCTGCACTAGCCCATTCTGAGCGTGTCTTTTGGGCTTGCTAGGTGGCTTGGCAAGACTGGAGACTTGAGTTTAAGTCTCAGAATTCAGCTAATGGTGGAAGGAAAGAACTGAATTGCCCTTGGACCTCTGCATGCACACTGAGGCATGCGTGCTTATGCACACCGTAGCATGCACACGGTGGCATGCGTACTCATGCACACACATGTTCACACACAATAATAAAACACCTTTTGAAAGACTCTGACTTTAGGCCAGGTGTGGTGGTGCAGGCCTTTAATCCCAGCACTCGGGAGGCAGAGACAGGCGGATCACTGTGAATTCAAGGCCAGCCTGGTGTGCAGAGCAAGCTCCAGGACAGGCTCCAAAGCTACAGAGAAACCCTGTCTTGGAAAACAAACAAACAAAAAAAAAAAAAACAAAAAAACCCTCCAACTTCGTCTTTCTGAAAAGGTAAAATCATACACAGAGAAGAGACCAGAGGCTTCTAGGAGATGAAGAGTGTGTTAGTTTCCTTACTGCTGTGACAAGGTGTGTGACAGACACAACTTGGACTTTGGGTCGGGGTCCATGACAGCAGGAGGGCACAGTAGAGATCTTGGACAAGTAGGAACACCTTTAAAGGCCCACACCAGTGACCTCCTTCTGACATCCAGACCCCACCTCGTAAATGTCCCACAGTCTCTCAAAACAGTTCCACCAGTTGGGTAGCTGACATTCAAAACAAGAGACTGTGGGGATTTCAGATTCAAACTGTACAGGGGAAGAGAGAGGAATGAATGTGGGACCCGCCGGATGAAGCTAGTCTGTGCCCGTACAAGCATCATATGGAACATTTTTCAAAAGGCACAGGACTCTTTAGCTCAGTGTAACTACTCATGGACAGGGGTGATTTCTCAGCAGTTATGAGCACTGGCTGCTCTTCCAGAGGACCCCAGCTTTGATTCTTAGCACCCACATGGCAGCTCACAACTGCCTGTAGCTCCAGCTCCAGGGGAGCCAGTGCTGTCTTCTAGCAGGCACCAGACATGCACATGGTGCACAGACATGCATGCAGGCAAAACACCAATACACATGAAAATATCTAAAAATGAGGAAAAAAAGTCCATTACTTAGGATGTCAGGAATCCTAAAAAGAGCCTAACATTGCACTTAATGACATTGCTCATGTATGCAGGGGCAGGGCAGGGACAGGGCAGGCACTGCCTAGGTCACCTGGGAAGCAGGTGAAGTCTAAAGGCAAGAGGGAGCCACACACCACCAACCCTGCAGATTGGTTGGTAATATGCTTACACAGGACTGGGGATTTCAGGGACACCAGGCCACGTACACATACAAGTTGAAGGATCGAGTGGATTGTACAAGTGAAGAATCGGGCTTTTTATGGTGGGAATTGCAGCAGGCAAGGGAAGGAGACAGAATGATCCAAGAGGCAGGGAATTGATTAGAATATCAATGTGGACTTTTGTATATCACAATGTGTGTATGAGTCAGGAGTTTTAGAGGAACAGAACTGAGAACGAATGTATATTACAAAGGGAATTTATTATGTGACCTTACACGAGACAAGCTCTGTAGTCCAACCATGACCACCTGCATGCGGGAGAAGCCAAGAGCTGATGGCTTTTTGGTTCTCAAGTCTGGGCGCCTCAGCAGTCCCAGTGTGTGCTGAAGGTCTGGAGGATGTCTGGAGAGCCGCTGTTTTCAGTCCACATTGGAAGGCTGAAGAGTCTGAAGTTGAAAACCGTAGAGTTTGGTGGAAGTGGCAGAAATTGACATTCTTACTCAGAAAGAAATTAAAGATAGATGGGTAACGCTGTTTTGTTCTCAGACCTCTTTATATCTGGGCTGCCTGTTAGAAGGTGTCACTGTGAGGATAGCTTTTCCTCCCTCAGTTCCTCCTCTTTGGAAGACATCATATGGCACACCCAGCAGTGTGCCTCCAAGGAGACTCCAGATCCCATCAAGTTGATTAAAGATCACAATGTGGGTGCACCGCCGACATGTGCACGTGGCAGCCTATGGGCACACCGCTGACATGTGCACATGGTGGCATATAGAAACACCACTGTCACTTGTGCATGTGACTGCACCTAGGAGCACCACAGACACTTGTGCATGTGACTGCACATAGAAGCACCGCAGACACTTGTGCATGTGACTGCACATAGGAGCACCGCAGACACTTGTGCATGTGACTGCACATAGGAGCACCGCAGACACTTGTGCATGTGACTGCACCTAGGAGCACCGCAGACACTTGTGCATGTGACTGCACCTAGGAGCACCACAGACACTTGTGCATGTGACTGCACCTAGGAGCACCACAGACACTTGTGCACATAGGAGCACCACCAACACTTGTGCATGTGACTGCACATAGGAGCACCGCAGACACTTGTGCACGTGGCTGTGCAGCCTGGAGTCCCTGCTCTGTCTGGGGACTCCTATTTGGGACATTCTGGCACCAGCGATGCACCTGGTACCTTGGTTCTGTTGTTCTCTGGGGAAGAGAAACAAACTTCAGTGAAGACATGACTGCAGGATGAACAGGAACTAGACAATAGGACCTGAAGTCAGGAAGCACTGGAAACCCTCAGTCCTAATTAATGCCTGTTGCAGTGGCCACAGCTGAACTGGAGAGATGGGTAGAAAGAAGAGCAGACGTTGTAGTGACATCAGATCATGATTCATTAGAAAAAGCATCCCATGTCACATGTTTAAGTCTAACAAAAATTAACATACCATCCTTGCATGAGGAACAGTGAGGAGAAAGTGGAAGGCTCCTGTGAAAGACTCGTTGTGCTGTGTGCAGTCAAATGTCCCAGAAAAGTTCTTTTCAAATTATTATTATTATTGTTATTATTATTATTTTGTGTATGGGTGTTTTGCCTCCGTGATGTGCACTGTTTTATGTCTGGTGACATCAGAGGGTGTTGGATCCCCTGGGACTGGAGCTACACACTGTTGTGAGCTACCATGTAGGGGCTGGGACTTGAACTCTGGTCCTCCGGAAGAGCATCCAGTGTTCTTAACCACTGAGCAATCACTTGGTTTCCACTGTTACCTGGATCCAGTTTCACAGCGAGCTGGGCCCAGAGCCCAGCCCCTGGCTTTACTGTGCTTCTGTATCTCTGAGGTCTGTTGTCTCTGCAATTGTCTAGAAGCTCACAGGCTGGCAGACCTACCATTTGTTATTCAATCTGGAGCTTTTGCTTCCTTTGTTTTTCTTTTTAATAACTGGTAATAATTTTAACTGTAACAAGAAGGCATAACAAATAGCAAAGCAAAGAGCAGCGCTGTTGACTTTTCCTGGGTCTGCCTGTTGCTTGATGCCATCTGCTCTAGCAGGTGTGTTCTCTCTAAAAGGGGCATGCACCTCCTCTGTTCACAATCCACTCTCATCCGCTTTCCATCCACTTTCACATGTTTTCTCTTCCTTTCATCCTTGAAGCCCCTTTCCCTCTGAGAACAGAGGGCTTCTGAGAGGAGTGTGCTACGAGCAATGGCGTAGGAACAGCCCGAATTCTGGAGGAGGATTCCTGCCCACTTTGTGCCCCGAGAATTGCTTCCTTTATACTTCAAGACAGGCTTATTGAATAGCAAATCCTTGGTCAAGTGTTTTTGGTTTTTGCCATTGGACCTTTTTAATGCTGTCTTTGGATATTTAAGGAGGGTCTGAAGGCTACCTATGAGCCCTTGCTGTGGAGTGACCACGGCAGAGCCCGCTTGCGGTGGAGTGACCACGGCAGAGCCCGCTTGCGGTGGAGTGACCACGGCAGAGCCCGCTTGCGGTGGAGTGACCACGGCAGGGCCCGCTTGCGGTGGAGTGACCATGGCAGGGCCCGCTTGCGGTAGAGTGACCACGGCAGAGCACGTTTGTGGCTGTCTCAGTCTCACCCATAGACTTGAGCAGTGTATCTTGTTGGTGCGGCTGTTAGCATCTGCCCTGTGCACACTCCTCCTTCGGGAGCTCCTGGTGAGTGTGTGTTGGGTCTCTATGATTGCTTTCTGTCTATGCTTTTTATCTGACCCTGAGCTCATTCTCATTTTTCCTCTGTGGCTTTCCTCCTGTGCTGTGTCCTTGGTGTTCTCTCTCATTCTAGGTGGTGGCAATCTCCAATGTGATTTCCCTAGTCAGTGAAATGGCCCCTCTGGGCTCTCAGTTCTGAGAATCTCAGGGTTTCTGTGGAAATTGGGCGCCTTTGTGAGCTCCTTTCCCTCCTTCAGATCAGGCTGTGATGGAGGACAGATGGAGACAGGCCAAACCTCCTGAATATTCTCCGGTGATTCCTCTGGTAGTGGATGCTCTTTCCTTGTCTTTTATACACAATTCTCCATCTGAGCCTTTGGAAGTATTCATGCAAAGGTGTGAGGTGACCTGCCTAAAGATAATTAACCTTTGATAGAAGTGCGCTAGGTGTGTGTGCATGTGCACGTGTGTGCATGTTTGTAGTGTGTGTGATGAGCACAGCAGGGCACCTCCTATCTAGGTCGCTTCCTCAAAAATTCATCTTACCTGTTGTCCCTCTGTGATGCGGACACATGCCCCACCAGCCTGGAACAGGGGCAGTTAACCTACTCATAGGCAGACGCTTCCTGGTAGCTGGTGGCTACCACTACGATTTCTCTCAGATGTCTTCCCAAGTGTTTTTAGGGAATGACAAGAAATTCTGATCATATTCTCACTTACCCACTTTTATGCAAAAGGTGATGAATTCATTATACTCCATTGTTTGTGCTGCTAGATGCATGGTGCCGTCACTGGCACAAGCTCACGTTCACAGTAGAATTGCCACGTCCACTGATCCATGTACCCACTGCCCTCTCCACGGCCTGGTCATGCTCCTCCTGCACCTACATGTTCTCCTGCCCACCCTCACACTGCTCAGGTGGATTGCTTTCAAACTTTTGTATTTTGCCATTGACAGATGAAAAATAGCATCTCAGTGTTATGCATAGTCTTTTTTAAGTTGAGGAGAAATGGACACTTACTTATATTATCAGTTTTGTCTGTATGTGAGGGTGTGTGTGTATTAACGAGTGTGTGCACGTGTGGGGGCAGAGGTATTGTTCCTCTTCTGGTGACATCCATCGTGTATTTTGAGACAGGGTCTCTCACTAGGACTTGGTGCTCACTGACTAGGCTGTCTGTCTAGTGGGCCTCAGGGATCTGCCTGTTTCTGGATCCCTAGTACTGTGACAAGCATGTGCCACCATGCCTGGCTTTTCACATGGGTTCTGAGAATCAAACTCAAGTCTTCATGCCTGTGCTTTACCACCGGAGCCTTCTCTGCAGCTCCCAGGTGCACATTACTGAGTGACAGTTTGAAGAGTTTTGGCTGTGTAGCCTTCAGGGTCACCCACGCCTATGACAGGTAGGACTGTGCTTTCTTATTGACCTTCACCCCACAGAGACTGTCTGCTGCTCCCTCACTCAGCAGGCTGTCGAGGCTAACAAGCCTCTTTCCTGGGTCCTGGGCTCTTGCATGGCTGATGGATGCTTCCTATTGGAGGAGTGTTTCCTGAGCAAAGGACCACCGAGATTCAGGTTTGGCTGGGGGCTTCTTGGCTGTAGAAAGGAAAACCAATGTGGATCCTCACACAGGTCTCTGTGTGGATGGATCTCCTCTTGATGATTCTGGGGAGGGAGTAATGGGATCACAGAGTAGCGCTTCTTCCCATTCAGGCTCTGCTAAGGTGCACCCTTCACCAGCAGCTGGCTCAACATTTCTGCTGCCCCACCTCCTCCCCCGCTCCTGGGGGATGTGCCCCTTTGCTCTTGCTATCCCACGGGTAGGCAGAGACATCAGTTTCCTGAATTTGGGACATCTCCATCGCTCATAGCTGTCATCTGGTATGACGTTCTAGTTTCATTTCTGTCGCAGTGATGAAAATGCCCAGAAGTGCACAGGGGAGGAAAGGGTTTGCTTGGCTTGAAGTTCCAAGCTGCTGGTTACTGTTGTTTCAGGAACTCAAGCCGCTAAGTCACCTCGAGAGAGAACACATCGTGCTGACGTTGACTCCTGCTTTTCTCCTGTTGTGTGTATTCAGGACCTTCTGCCTAGGGAATGGTGCTGCCCACAATGGCAAGGGGCCTTCCTACTTCAATTAGTCATTGAGACATGGCTGCAGACCAACCATTGTTTTCTCAAGTAATTCTAAATTGTAGCAAGATGACATTTAAAACTAACCACCATGGACATTTTGAAGGAAGAACTCCCCCTCTCCTTTAAAATGAAGCTCCTGTTTGGATTTTGACTGAGAGTTGTAGAAGAATACGGAGGATGAGCTCAGCTCAGGCAGATGAGCTCAGCTCTGGATGGGGTAAGGAGAAGCCAGGGTACCCGGTACGCACAGTCAGCCCCATGAGTCTTGACTCCTTGGAGAGACGGCCTCTTGTCCCTTGGTCAGTGGCCACCTCTCCAGTGTCTGCCACACTTTGCCCTCCCTCTGCCATAACCAAACCTGCATGCCATCATTATCATGAGCTAAGAGCGGAATCCCGTGTGAGTCCCAGGACAGATAGGAACCACAGGGCCATGCCTAGTCTGGAGGCACATAGCTAGTGGTCTGGCCTTTGTTACCCTTTAGCCTTTAACATGGAGGCGGGGCTTGTTACCCCTGACTTCAGTCAGTGTAGGCAGCTCATTGGCGGAATGACAGCTGGAGGGGCTCTAGAGGGAGTGTGCTCTCACTCACCATACCTGATTTGGGATCTCACCTTCCAGAACCATAAGGCAACTGATAAATGAATGCTTTTGTAAAACTGACCAGAGTTCCCCAGCCTGCCCTGCTCTGTCCTGAGCACAGGCCTTTCTAGCCTTCCTGGGCCCTCTCCTTCTTGGAGTCGATGTGAAGAGGTGAAGAGGGCAAGCTGCAGCTGGGCAGAGCCTCCTGAAGGAGGTGGGTCAGTCAGGCCACACCTCCACATGGCGTATCTGCTTCAGCTGTGGAGGATCTGTGAATGGAGGGAGCTAACGGCCTTTCATGCCTGTGTTTGTTTGTTTTGGAGATCCCGCTGCCGTCTGAACCAACAGCTTGAAGCTATTTGAGTGTTTCTGTGTATGATGTGGGAGTACAGTCTGCCTTCATTCTGGGAACAGCTCTCTGCCAGTCTGATTTGTCTGGCTGGGGACCCTGCCATGCTGGCCACCAGCAGGAGTACCGGGCCTGTTCATCCAAGGCTGACTGACAAGCCCAGACCCACAAGAGAAGCCCAGGGTCACCTGCCTGCAGGAGGATGCAAGGTACTGATGGGGCTGGGTCAGGCAAGCCGAGGTCAGGATGGCAAGAGGCTCCTTCAGCAGGGATAGGGTGCCCAGAGGCTCGCTCAGCAGGAGCAGGGAGATGGGGAGGCATGTCCAGTTGAGGTAGGTAACCCCATGGCCTCCTCCAGGCCCTGTCTCCAGAGGTACCAGCTAAGACATGGAAGAGCAGCACTAACAATGGTTGGCAGAGCCACTGGCTTATTGTGTTCACCAGGTGGTATGTAACTTCCAGGCACGGGAGGGTAGCAGGACAGGTACTGGGAGGGCCTTTCTCACAGGGAGTGACAACAGCTCCCACCATGGGGCTGACTTCTCTGAAATCACCTCGTGTATCAAACTACTTTCCCTGTGCATGTGCACACACACATGCACACATTCACATGCATACAAATACACATACACAAACACACACACACATACACATACACACAAATACCCACAGACACGCATACAAATACACATGCATGCACATACACACATGCACACAAATACACACACATGTGCACATGCACACAAGCACACAAATACACACAGACATATACAAATACACACACATGTACACACACACACACAATGTCTGAGGGACACAGGGAAAAACTTATAGTATTTCCATGAACAGAGCTGCAATTGTAGCAATAAAATACACTTACAGATTTTAATCCAAAGCATAAAATTAATATCTACGAATCCATCATGATACAAACCAGTGATTAGATAAATAAGTAAATAAACAAGGAAGGCAAGAAAAGCTTTCCATGGTCTTTGCAGATCCTCTGAGCCCAAAGGAGGGAAGAAAAGATGGCTTCATGAAGGGCAATCACGACAGACAGGACCTCAACAGGTGACCAAGACCTGCAGAGGAAGGGCCTATGGACAACACATGCCCTTGACCTTGTGGGAGGAGAACAGCTCTGTGATCTTCCTAAAACTCACAAATCAGTTTAATCATGAGAAAAATATCAGAGAAGTCCAAAAGGAAGGCCTTCACTCAGCACTCCCCGCCCCCCCCGCCAAGCAATACTCCTCCAAACTGTTGAGGTCAGCAGAAGCAGGGAGTCTGAGGAAGAAGAGCCCGAGGTCCTGGGTGATGAGCAGTCCCTGCAGTCCTGGTTAGAATCCTAGAGCAGACAACTGACACCAGAGAAAGATTAGGAAACCCAAGTTGAGCCTGGGCTTCCGTTAACCATACCAACACTGGCTCACTAGCTATAACAAATGGACCACAGTGACTAAGACACTAGAGGGCAAATCAGGGTGTGTGAAGCAAGGACCGGGTGGGCTGTGGGCTCATCAGGTAGAGACCTGTGAGGAGCGGGCACTGGGAAGAAAGCAACACTGGAGAGACACGGGTCCAGGGAGGCTCGGGCGCCTGGGCCTGGAAGCATTGGCTCCCAAGCAAGCCCAGCCCTGGGAACACCTAGCAGGATGTTTCAGGTGTAACATGTGCCACTTTGAAGGTCCTTACGGAAGTGCTGAGATGGCATGTCCCTGAGACAACCATAGGATTTGAAACAGTGTGTGTATGGATTTTCCAAAGAAAGAATAACCAGCCTCAGGCTGCAAAGAGTGGTCCTGTCCATCCCCATGTCCTATCAGTCCTGCTCCCTCTCCCCCCTCCCCCACCACCCCGGGGTGCAAGAGCAATAAGAGTGGAGGTGGAGGGTACTGGAGCCCCACCTGTGCTCCTGGGTGGGGATGGGAGGCTCAGCCCACATCCAGGTGCAGATGGGCCCAGGGGCCACACCAGGGCAATGGGACATGTTGCATCTGCCCAAGAGAGGGCTGGGTACGGAGGATCCCACACCCTATATGACAATGTGGGGTAGGCCACACAGGGGCTCCAGTACAGACCAGAGAAAGAACAGATAGAGAGAGAGGGAGGGAGGAGGAGAGGAGGGGGAGGGAGAGAGGAAGAGAAAGGGAGAAAGGGAAGGGAAAGCTTTTGTGACCAGGCCTCAGAGCAGAGGGACCCCTAGCCCTCTCTCACCCCCAGGGAGTGGGCAGGGCAGCAGCTCCCCAGGAGACGGACTCTTTGTCTCCTATAGACTCTCCAGTTGATTCCCAGAAGGGACCAGGCATTTTTAAATTTTTTTTTTATTTAAAAGTGTTTTTTTTTTTGTTTGTTTTTTACATACCAACCACAGTTCCTCCTCCTTCCCCTTCTCCCACACCCCCACCTTCCCCTCACTCAACCCCCCCCCCATCCACTCCTCAGAAAGGGTAAGGCCTCCCATGGAGGGGAGTCTATAAAGTCTGGAATATCAAGTTGAGGCAGGACCAAGGCCCCCCCCCCCCATCATGGCTGAGTAAGGAATCCCTCCATAGGGAATGGGCTCCAAAAAGCCAGTTCATGCACTGGGGTTAAATCCTGGAACCAGGCATTCTGCTGTCTAAATGGGGCTGTGTTTATAACCTCAAGTGACCCTGGAGCACAGCACTTCCAGACAGTA
This sequence comes from Ondatra zibethicus, assembly GCA_004026605.1. NCBI lineage: Eukaryota > Metazoa > Chordata > Mammalia > Rodentia > Cricetidae > Ondatra > Ondatra zibethicus. The sequence continues at coordinate 29,162 of PVIU01022435.1, forward strand.
GAGGATTGAAGGGGGCTTCCCAGGCCCTCGTTTGGAAACCTGTCCCACCCAAAACCTGTGCAGATGGCAAGAAGACAGATGCAACATTGAGAATGGCCGAGGGAGGGAGCTGTTTAACATATTACACCCTGACTCTACCAGATCCTATCACAAGAACAAAGAGCATGGGGATGCAGGCATGGGGATGCAGGCATGGGGGTGCAG
>PVIU01022436.1:0-29353 GCA_004026605.1 Ondatra zibethicus
GAAGTGACAGTTGTATTCAGCTAGGGGTTCCTGATTTATGAAGTGACAGTTGTATTCAGCTAGGGGTTCCTGATTTAAGAAGTGACAGTTGTATTCAGCTAGGGGTTCCTGATTTATGAAGTGACAGTTGTATTCAGCTAGGGGTTCCTGATTTATGAAGTGACAGTTGTATTCAGCTAGGGGTTCCTGATTTAAGAAGTGACAGTTGTATTCAGCTAGGGGTTCCATAAAGAAAAGGCTGTGTGGTAGCCACGGAGGACACCTTGAGCAGCTTGAGGGGCACATGCAGCTAAAGAGGGATGGGCTATCAGGACAGACCCAAATGTGGCTTTCCTCTGCAGAGAAACAATGCTGAAGCAACCCTGCAACAAGTAAAGCACTCAGGAACCCTGGCTAAGGGACCCAGGAGTCTTCCGTGTAGTCCTCAATGCCATGGGTTGGGAGTGCTTTCAAAATAAGCAGCCAAACAATAAGGATGGCAATTTGAAAGGGTGGAATGTATTCAAGAGGATGCGCACTCCCAAAAAAAGACCTTGCCAGATTTTCTATTTCTTTTTCTAGCTAGGAGTGAAGTGGGGTTGGAGAAATTTGACAAAATGATTCTAAATTCATCTTTAAAAACAAGCTGTAAAAAGATAATCAAGGTACAAGGGCTTATTCTATCAGAGATTTAATATTTTTATAATACACTTTAAGTGTGTTTAAAATATGCAGGGCTGGTCCTGGGAAGGAGTCTAGAGGCAGTTTTGTGCGTGCGAGTAGGACTTAGCATGTGGTCAGTGAGACTTAGATCAGAACCAACAGGACAAAGGACTCCTACTCAGAGAAAATACAAGCCGATCTGTGCTCACGTCTGGCTCCCAAGTGGACCCCAGTGGGCTATTTAGAGTAACAGTTTAAGGACATGAAATGAAAAATCACACAAGTACTATTCCCTGGGATTACAGTCCTGGGGGAAGGAAAGCCTTTGCAATGTAACACAAATCACAATAAAAACATGAACAAAAATATATCTGGTTCCTATCCGCAAATCAACTCCAAAGAGCAACAATGAAACAAAGCAGAAACTACAGCAGTCACGACAAAAGGGACCAGTGGGTTAGTGGGGACACTAAGGTACAGCCTGTAAGAATGAACACAGGGAAATGTCAGCACAGGCTGCCAGTAAGTGAGCCACAGAAAGACTAAATGCCCAGCAATGTAAGAAAAGGCTTGGATTTCATTTAGTAACAGAAGAAATGAGCTGTTGTAGAAGCTAGGATTCTTCTCTTGTGAAACTGGCAAAGGTGTTTCTATTATAATACCACACTTGAGAAGCCTTGGGAAAATGGACACCCTCTTCCATCATTGTGTGAAGTGGAAGTCGGCACTTTTACTTACTGGAGGGCCAGTTGATAAAAGAGAAGTATACTAATATATGTGTACATGGTTCTCTTGGTGTATATTTTGACCTGGAAACTTTTTCTAGGTGAACTTAAGTACAGGGAGTCAGACATGTCCACTTATTGGAGTGATGGCTATCTTAGGAAGGGGCTGGGAACTACCTAAAGTTGTGATATGGGATAACCTTGATAGGATAGGCAAGAATTTCTGAAATAAGCATATGGAAAAGTGGCAGGTAATTAATATGAAGACATATGTAGACACCTACTGACTAGAAAGGCGTCCACATGTGGATGAGGTTAGTCTACAGACAGATGTGTACTACACAGGACCCATAGCCGATTTGCATGGTTTGTGGCTGCACTCTGTGAACTGAGTGAAGGTCCCAATATATTAACAGGGAGATTTAGGGTTTTGTTTTGAATACTTTCCTATATTTTATTATATGATAATATTACATCTATGAATCCAATATTCATATGCCATTTTTATAACTATTCAACTAAAAGACAATACTGGTTTTCATCTTGAAAATCTAAAGATGCAGCCTATCTATAACCATACCCATACAGAGATACATGTACTTTCTAATATGTATTTTGTGTTATTTGCAATATGAAGATGCTACAAGAAACAGCAGACAAGACTGAGGGTGGATACCAAAGACTACTTCAGATGGCAAGTGTTAAGCATGGGACCTGAGTGGATTTTAAAGGTTTATGGTCACCAGCACTGTTTCACAGAAACATACTTCATCTTTAGCAACTACAGAAGAACACAGACCTCCATGTAACACCAGGCACAAGAGCCCTGGCCCACGGCATGAGCTCAATAAACACTAGTTGAATGAGAAGGAACAAAGGTTGCCAGTGCCTCTGAAATTTGAAACTGAGGTCACAAATCATGTTGCTGGGAAAAGGTGTGAATTCTAGAGTATTTGTGAAGGGGTAGTCTTGTTTCTCAGCATCTCCACCTTCTTCCATCACTGCCCAGGTATGTGAGAGACACGAGTCACAGTTGTTATAAGTCAGTGGCTGCATGGCAGGAAGCCAGTTCCAACCAGTCTTCTGCAAATTATGCCTCCCACCCATATGATGGGTGTGTGTGCATGCACACAAGTGTGGCTACGCAGTAAGGCAGTTAAAGAGACTGAAAGAGGCAGGCTGAACAACAGGCTGGAATGTACATGGACAAATGTAATTTCTTGTACCTGGGTTAGAAATCATCAGCTGCACAGGGACAGGATGGGAGAATGTGGCTTTAGTAGACAACACACGGCTTCTAGAATTATCTCCTGAAAACACGCATCTGATCCTGTCACTTCAAAGCTCAGACACTTTTGATGGCTTCCCAAGACAAAACCAAATGCAAGCTCCTGGCATTTGAAATTCCACTGTCAGTCTGGTGCCAGCCACGTTCCCTTGCCATTCCTCCTGTGAGACAGCTGATGGAGGCTGGCTGGCTTGGGCAGAAACCTGAGGCTGCTACTCACTCATCAGCTCTGTGACCTTGGCAAGTGCCTTCACTCTGGCGACTCCTCATCTTACTGCCTATAAAATAAGGCAGTAAATGGGAGATAATGTATTCAATGTCATTTTCCCAGAGCATAGAAAGGGTCTGATAAATATGACTGTCCTCCCACCCCTTTGTCTACAGGAAGGCTGAAGGGAGAAGTATGCAGGAGTCAGTGTTTGGAAGAACACACCTAAAGGAGGGATATTCCAGAAGGTTACTGTAGACCTAGGCAGCTGCTCCACAACAGAGGCCTCCTTGGCCATGTTGGTGACAAATACAGCTTCAAAGAGACTTCACAGTAGGGATCAGACCCTGCTCAGTGCTGAGGTGGGGTCTAGGAGCCTGAGGAGTCTGAGGATGGCCCTGCCTTGGTACCAACTACTGGTATATCCTTGTTAGTCTTGTCAACCTGACACACCTGGGAAGAGGGACCATCAACTGAAGAATTATATCAAAGGAATTTATCTGTGAGGGCATTTTCGTGATTGATAATTGATATAGGAAGATCCAGTCCACTATGGGCAGTGCCATCCCCAGGGAGGTGGGACTGGACTGTAAAAAAAAGAAAAGGTAGGAAAATGTAAGCCTGGGAGCTAGTAAGCAGTGTGCCTCTGTGGTCTTTGCTTCAGTCCCTCCTGCTTCCCTAGATGATAGTCTGCAACTTATGAGCTGAAACAAACGCCTTCCTCTATGAGTTGGTGTTAATCAGTGTCTTCTCACAGCAACACAAAGCAGACTAGGACAGGGTCCCACTAATGTGGCTCCAGGAGGAAGTGCATAGGAACACTTTGATGACTGAGCTGTTATTCTTCCTGTTATGATAGGTATTCATTTCAAATCCTTGGTGTTGTCTTTAAATGAGGTTGATGTTAAACACATACACACACACACGTGCACACAACTTGGAAGAGTCTAAATGGGAGCACTGCAATCTGCCATTGGCAGTAATGAATACACACAGACTCCACACCGTGTATCCTCACCCTGTTCAGATCCTGCTTGCTGCTTATGTGTTTGTACTCGTGCCATGTGAACTCCCTGACCACTGACTTGTCCTCAGGCCCCTCTCTTATCCCTTGGGCACATAGAAGGACAGAGATGATGGGCTCTTGTGTGTGATGGGTTAGAGCTTAGGCTGTTGCCTGCACTAGGTAAACAGGATGATGTGGCTAATAGGCCCATAGGCTAGTTTTCCCAATGGAAATGGATTCTGCTCTGGCCTCCCTCAAGTCAGGGTAGTATAATGACCTGGGTAAGAGCCATTTCATGAGAACCTGAGGTCATGATCTGCTTCCAGCACCTGCACAGTGAGATGATTTGCAGCTCGTCTTTTGTATCAACTGGAAAGCCCCATTTTCTGTCACATGGCTGAGGAAAAGATACTCTAGGATTCAGCCTGTGGAATTCTTGCCTAGGTTTGGGCAACTCTCCTACTATAAACTAAAGAGCATTACATTATATGCTATCCCTACCAAGCCTTCCACTCTCTCATGCTATAAGGCTCATAATCTTCCTGAATTTTCACCAACATGAGCCTGCTGTTACCAGCCTGAGAATGCAAAGCATACAGCAACAGCAGGGTACTCTGTGACCAACTGGCACTGAGAGCTCCCCACACAATGATCTGTGCAGTGACTTCGAACTCCTGGGGCAGGTGAGGAAGGGTGAACCTGTAAACATGAGAGGGAGGTGGAATAGGGTCACCTATAGGCAGGTAAATAACCAATACAGGCTACATCTATCCAGAAGAGCCTGAGGTCAAAGAACAGAGGAAATCACCCAGGCTACCCTTCTAGATCCCAAAGCCTGGGTAATGCCCACCATCAGAACTCTGCAGCAGCATCTTCCTTCAGCCTCCTCTAAAACCAGGCTTAGCTTCTAACGACTGCCTACCATCTCCTGTTTGAACCTCTGCCCACAGTTTACTGCCCAGGCCACTCTTCTCTGGTCCTCAGCTCATCTTCTTGGATTCAGTGTAGAGACTGTGTTTAAAGTCAGTTTAGTTCCTGCTACTCCAACCAAGAAGACCAGTGGCCATACAGTGAGGCAGAAGTCACAGTACCCTCAGGGAGTAACTTGGCTGTGGGTTCCCACTTGCCTACTTATAGTTTCTGACCTTGGTAACAATACTAAGTTTAGTGTAGGCTTCCCTATGCTCAAAGCAGAATCAACAAAAAAAGGCTGTTTAGAAGAACAGTGTGCTGTTCTCCAAGCTGTCACCTGCAGGAGCTAATGCAATGCTCTCCACTGGGGATACAATCATCTCCTGGGTGGGGCTGCAAGTATGGTGGTAGGCATGATAAAGGAGGAAGCATGCAGGTAGAGGGAAGGCTGCAGTGCTCCCCAGTGCAAATGGAAGGCAAGATACATGTACATTTAAAGTTTTCTAATAGTTACTTGGCAAAAGTGAAACAGGTGAAATTAATTTCAATAATGCATTTCACTTAATAAGATCTAACAAAGTGTTATTCCAAAATGCAAGTACAGGAAAGAATTATAAGATATTATAGAATTTTGTTGATTGGTTGAAATCCATATGAACTTGGCACTTGGAGCGCATCTCAAAGGGGATGAGTCATATGTCAATAGCTGCACATGGTGAGCCTGGCAGTATCTGAACAGTTCAGGAATGACACTTCTGAACTGAGTACTCTGCAAACATGACTATGTCAGCCACATTCTATCACTGTGACAAAATTCCTGAGACAAAGAACTTGAAAAGATAAAATGTTTATTTTGGTTTGTTTCAGTCCATGGCTGCCCAGCCCTGCTGCTTTGGGCCTGTGGCCGCACAGGATACCATAGCTGGAGTTGGTGATAGAAAGGGCTTGCTTCCCGGTGGTTGGGAAGCAGAGACAGGTGGAGGCTGGGATGTCCATATTAAGGCATGCCCTTAGAAACCTGACTTCCTTCCTCTCTGCTCCACCTCCTAAAAGTTCTGCCTCCTCCCATTAGCATCAGATAGAAAAAAGACCTTCAAGACATGAGCCTGTGGAGGACACTCTCCATCCAAGCTCTAACAGCAGCTTCTCGCTGTCTTCCCGCCCAACCATAAGAACAGCATTACTGTCCCTTACACGGGTGAGAAAGCAGATTCAGAGGAAACATGAGCATTGGCCCAGGATAGGAAAGGGGTGTGAATATAGTCTGGAGTGGCTGCAGGGTGTGGGGACACTCTGTTCCCAGAGAGGGCAGTCTGGTCCAGAGTGTAAATACTCAATGGGAGCAGTCAAGGTCTTTCCCTTTATGGCTTTTCCAGGTCATGAACTCGGCACTTCCTGCCACATCAGCCCTAAGTGGAAGCAGGAGCCTGGCCTCCGCACCTCAACCAATGCGCTTCTGCCTTTCAAAGCTCACAGTCATGCTGGTAATTCATTGAGAGCCATGTTAAGATCTGCTCTGCTGGGTAATCACTTCTGCATAATTTTTAATAATTCTTCTGCTACTACTGAACATTTAAATGCAGTTTTGTTCATTTTTATCATATGGAAAGTGTCATAGATTTTACATCTATGACTTGCTTCAAGCTTTGAACACCCTTTTTACCCTTTATGGTTTGTGAACAGACTTTTGGGCCTTTGCCCAAAAGGTGTTTAGGCCAAGCAGCATAAGGTTTTAAGCAGATGTAGCAAGAATCTGTAGGGTAACAAAACCCAAATGCAAAGCACCTTTCTTGTCATGTTGGTTCCTCACCCCACACTCTTGCCTCTAGAGAACTTTACTGTATTTTACCCTGAAGGGCTGTCCTCACCTCTGGAACACCAGCCTGGGACCTCCAGAGAGATTGTGAAGCTTCATATACAAACCCCTGCAGTGTCTAGCATTCAAGGATACACAAACCATCAGCTTAAGACTGTGTTGGGCCTGATGTCCACTTCCGTGGAGGGCAAGAGACTCTCCAAGAGCGTGAACCCTGAGAAGGACTACCTCAGACCTGTCCTGTCTCTGCATCCTGCCATGCTGTCTTCCTGTTCCTTAACAACTCCAGACTCAGGAGGAAACCATATTGAAGGTACTTGGCCGAGCATCCTAAACGGTCTGTGGGGGAGAGATGACTGTGCTCACTGGGGAAGGTGAAGGCTGCAGGGCAAAACAGTTTCTAAAGTGACTCCCAGATGAATGGTTTCTTGAAAACTATTTTACCTAGAATCTATAGAACCACTTTTCTAGTCTTTATTCTAAAAATCCATGTTGCCAATCCATAGGTAATTTACTGAGCCAAGGAAACAATGTAAAAGACAAAAGGAGGGGACAACAGGCCATGTGTTCCCAGCTTCAACTTCCAGTGGAGCCTGACAACATGCTTTGTGACAGTGACACAGTGCCCGGAACACCGCCAAGACTGTCTGTCAGAACTAATGACCCCAGAGGCACCCATCATTAGCCAATTCACTAATTAGGGTCTGTTTGCAGAGCTAATAGCAAGGGCAATCATTTGGGTTTTTTAAACATTTATTCTATTTTTCTTTTTTAAAAAGGAAAACAAACTATCTGTTATCATTTTTCATATCAATCTAAGTTCCCTCTCCCTCTCCTCCTCCCATTCCTTTCCCCTATCCCCCCACACACCCCCATCCATTCCTCAGGGAGTCTTGTCCACAGCCTAATATGAACTTAGATCATGGTCAGCTGGCATAGGCAGGCTATGAAGCAGTGGAGCATTATGAAGACTATGAGGGAGGCTCTCAGGGCAGCAGGATGCAGCAAAGGCCCTAAAGCAGCTCTACTCTCAAGCTACACATTACCAGAATCTCTGGGTCCCCATACAAGCTAACCTTTAGCAGCCATGAGATGAAATCTACACGCCTGGGCTATGGTCAAGATAGGTCCTGAATCCTGCCTCTACCCCATTCCTCCACTGGACAATCCAGAACAGGGGAGCCAAGCAAAACCTCAATTTCCTCATCATGACAATGGGGAAGGGACAGCTCCGCTAGGTAGGTTTAGTGCTTCATGAGACAAGGGTCGGTCTCATTCTTTCTTTCATTGGTGATCTGAACCAGATCCTCTTGTCAAGTGCAGTAGCACGAGAGCTATAAGCAGGAGTTTTCATGGGTTTGGATCCATTTCTCCTGGTAATCACCTTAGAGTAGAATACAGAACAGGGGCCTGCAGAGCTCTGGGCTGGGCATACACTGAACAGGAGGGGAGGACCAGGCAAGCTCCTGAAATGATCTGGGATCAGGCAGACTGAGTTAGTAACTAGAGCAGAAGGGTGTGAGGTCAGAGTTTCCAAGCTCCTGACCCCTAGCTTGGTCAAAAGGGCCACACAGTGGGGGCACGAGAGTCCAATGGTCAGTCTATCTAACTAGGACTGTAATCCCAAGCAGGTCTCCATATGACACACTTCCTGGGAACAGAGACTGGCTCATAGGCAGAGGGTCAACATGATAGACCAAAGTTGGCTTCATCAGCAGATCTGTGTGCTGGAGCCAGGCAAAGTAAAGGAAAATCTGGAATGGAGTTGAAGTCTCCCAGATGAGGTCCAAAGACCTTTGGCCTGAGCTGGAACAGGCTTATAGAAGGTGGCTCTACAGCAAGAGCCCCCTGACAAGCCCCATCCCCAGCAGCTACTGAATTCTGGATGCATTTCCTTCTTCAAATTTGGTTTCCATTGTGTAATAGGCCTTGATTATGCCTAACCAGTGACCCAACATGGCTGCTTCTAGGTCTTGACTCCCTTTCCTTCTTGACAATACCTTTTGTGAGAACTGAGGAAGCCAATGGAAGCCACAGACAACCTGAAAGCATGGCATTCTTCACCATAGGATCTGGGCCTCCTCAGAAAAAAGATACTATTTGTAGCCGTAAAGTCACTAGGAGGAAACTACCCCACCCTTGGGGAGAACATGACATATAAAGCCCCAAAGAGGAATGATTATACTTGTCTTGAAAATGCTGCCTTCCTAACATGACTCCAAAGCCAGCCACAGGTTTTAGGCCTGTGCTGTTCAATCTGCAGTGAGAGAATGCTGCTTATCTTAATTTTCTTTTCTGTTTTTGTTTTGGGTTATTTGGGTTTTTTTTTTTTTACTTTTATGTTATTTGCTCTTGTTTTTGTTTTTCATAATTTGCTAAGGCTATTCACTGTTTATATTGACTGCCCTTTTAGAGCCCCTTTTGAAAAAAAAGTATTTGTTATGAATAATAAATAAAAAAAACCAAGACATTGATCACTAGGTAGGTAATCCTGTCTCTTTATGGAAGAGAAGAGGGTAAGTCCTGCAGGGGTGTTGGGCAGGGCTCCAGGTGTTAGACAGGACAAAGCTTCACAAAACCCACTGCCACTGCTGTACCAAAGCTGCCACCTGAGGGAAAAGGAACACACCCTGTCCTGCCAGGCTTCCTGATGACCTTCGCTGGGTCAAGGAGGCTGCAAGGAGGAGGCTGCCAGGCAGCAGGAGGAGGAACACTGAGCCAATGCAGTCCTCATTCTCTGTACTGTGGGGCTCTTGGGGAAAGGAACAAGAAGGAGAGCATATAATCAGATGGGCTTGAGTGACAATGAAATGGAGATAGACATGATCTCCTATCTGCCTTCCAAAAGAGAGGAAGAACCGTATGCCAAATCTGAGAAGGGAAGGGGTAGGATGAACTCAGCCCTGGGAGATACTGAGGGTCAAGGGTTAGAGACAATGCAACTGAGGCTGAGAGAGGCCACCATGGGAGGACACTACAATTATTTGACTGAGTTCTCTGCTGCAAAGCCCATGTGTTTCTGCATATAGCTGGCTTCCTCCCAACAAACAGAACAAATGCTAGAAGAAAGCACAGAAGGTCTTCGTGGGAAGGAGAATGATCAGAGGACCATGATTCTTCCCATGTCTACTACCCCCTCCATCTACTGAACTGTGCTCAAGAGCACAGTGTGTGCAGTCTGGGGACCATGCCACTATTGTTACAGTCAGAAGAGAACAGGCACAGCACACTCTAGAGGAGCAAGCTGCCCTGGTAGATGCTGGGTTGGTTTCAGCAGGGGACTGGTTTGAGAGAAGTTGAAAAGGAAGACACAGCAGCAGGAATGTATGGGTCTGATGAACACACATACCCCAATCTCGCCTTTCCTTCTCCAGGAATCCTGGCTAGGAGAGTGGGTACTAATGCCCTGACAGCCCAAGCATCCATCCACATCCCTGGAATAATTCCTTCACCACCCAGCCTGCAGTGAAGGAGTGATAGCACAAGTTGATGGCCAGGGACTTAGCTAAAGCTGTCTGAACAAGAGCCACACAGTAGAAGTCTTGATGGAATTTTTCAGGCTTGGATAACTCACCAAGGTCATCAGTGACTTAGTAGAAATATGAAGAAACAGTGACCAACAAGTTATTAGAAGGTGCAGTATGAGGACCAACAGATGTGCAATTACAAAAACATCCTCAGGCCGAATTTAGTTTACCTAGAATGCCACTCATGGAGTGGACACTGGGTCCTGATCCTAGTCCAAGCCGAGCACTTCATAACTGTATATGGAGATGAATATGCAGGAAGTGCAGGAAGCTTTTGTCAATGGCCAGTGGAGTTAGCTGAGGAGTCAGGAGGATCTTGTGGGCATGCTGCTGTTGACAGCAGTCTCTGGATGAGGGAGATGGTGCCCACAACACACTGACCGTGAGAGGAGAGGGGACTCCAGGAAAGCGTGTGCCTCTTCTGAGGGCTGAGGGAAAACAAAGGCAGGGGATGTGACTGCTCCTGTCACTTCACCATCTCTGTACCATAGAGCTCCAGACAGGGGGATGGCCACTGGTGACTCAACTTGTTACAGGGGAGTGGGAAGGAAGAGCTCCAAGTGGGCACCCAGAACAACCTACCTTTTGTTTGGAATAGCCAGTCTGTACTTAGGGAGTCAGACAATGTTAGCTCTTGGAAGGTGGAAGGTAGAACCCCCACATGGCCTGGAAATAAGATTTCTCCCTGTGGTTTAGAAACTACATCTGGGACACTTATCTCTAAATCTCCATCCTTCTGTGACATCCACTCTGGTCCCCTGAGGACCAGATGTCAGGGCCAGAGATGGGGCTCACCAGCCTCCAGTCCAGCAGGTCCTGCTGTCTAGCAGGCAAGAGCCTCCGCAGCTGGCGCTGGGTAAGCAGCATTCACTGACAGCACCCAGCACTGACACTTTGCTACTCACTTGCCAGGCCCTACTCCCTAGAGAAACAGCATGAGCACACCACAGGGCTGCATTGGATGGCCTGGCTCCTCCCATGCCAGGGGCAGTTGCAGCCTCAGCCAAGCTTTCCCCAAAGATTGGGAATGGGGAGGTGACACAACCCAGGGAAACAATCTAACAGCAACAATGCTAAGCAGTCACCTCTCAACTGATTAAAAAAGGAGAAAAGAGATTGGACTGTAATAACATTTAATCCCCAGAAGCTAATCTAAATGCAACACTCAAAAGAAAACAAAAGTGGCACAAAAGAGATGTGCCCAGCCCCTGCCTTCAGGGATACTGGCTTTATTCCCAAAGTGAGCGCATTAATAGAGCTGGGGATGAAATGCCATTTCTGTCTTTGTAAGGGGAGGGGATTACCAAACTGTTGTCTCTAAGCTCAGTTTTAAGTCATGGATCTCTGAATATGAAGAAAGCCTGGAATTGAGGTAGCACTTCCCATAAGCCCATGGCCAGTGCTTCCAAATTTACCAGGTGGGTGTTGGCTGGACAAGTATGGGCTCCAGGCCCTTAGAACACACATAGTAAAGACATGCCATCTCACAGTCCTCAGACTTGCTCCTCTCCCTTCCCTGCTCAGGTGCTGGTAGCCTGCAACACAGGAGGTAACAGCACACAAACAGGCCCTGGTCAGGAGTCCCACCTTTCACCTGCATCTGTGCTGCACAGAGCCCATTCCAACTCTCAGCTGTGCAGGTGTTGTCACTGTCTCCCACCCTGTCTTGTTTTGCTTCCTTGATAGCACCTTGTATCATTCAGTTCCAGCTCTCCAAGAAGTGCAGGCCTGCCCACCCTTCCCATATCATTCTGCATGTTTCCTTCATACACTGTGTTTTTGTCTCATTCACTGCTGAGAGTTTCGCTGCCTGGGAGTAGGAGCCTAGGGTCCTGTCATTCTCTGTCCCTGGAACACTGCAATCTGTGGCTGAGGAATGGGTGAGTCATTCCAGCTGGCAGCACTGAGCCCTGTCTCTGCTCTCAACACTGTCACTTCGTCCTCCCCAAGGCTGCCAGTTATCTTTCTAAAGCACAAACCCCAATCCTATCAATTCCCCCACTTAAAGCTTTTTTTTTTATGACTTGCTGCAGCCTGCAGAACAAGTTCCAAATTGCTTTTGTGCACTGCTGGTCTTATGTCCAGAACTAGCCTCAATTCCCAGCTTTGCACAGTAAAAACCTCAGTTAGCCCAGGCCTGCCTTCCTGACACCTCACCAGAACCTTCCCATAGGTTCCTGCTCACCCCAGTGCCTGAGCACAGAGTTGCCTGCTTCTCTATGGGGCTGCCTGGTGAAGCTCACTGAACTCGGATGATCCACAGAGTTTGGTTCATGGCACTACCCAACAGCTCAGGCAGAGATAGGCATGCCAAAGTCTCTGTTCCTGGGAGCTTCACTTACATGTTCATAGCTCCAAATGGACACTGTGTACCTGAGAGTACCTTGAGTGCTTGAAATGTTTGGGGTTACAAAGATGAAGTAACAAAGCTCCTGCCAGCAAGGAGCCTGAAGTCTGCAGACTGTGATGACTAGCTATGAATGAAAAGCCACTCATAGGGACAGTGGAGGTGTCCTACCTAAGGTTCTGTGGGCACTGTGCAGATTGGATTAGATAGTGTGGAGGCAGGGGGATTGCCAGGATGCTTTTGCAGAGACCTGGTTGAGACAAGAGCGGTGAGTGCTATGCGGGAAGAGGGTGTGCATAGGCAGGGCTGCCTGGCATCAGAAGCAGCAAGGACCACATCTTATCCTTAGCTGGGGAAGGCTGGCCTGCACCAGGACAGAGGTGACATCACTCAACCTTGGGTTTAGGGAGAAAGGATGATGAAAATAGGAAGGGGAGGAAGTATCCAGACAAACCCCCCAGCTTCCTTCTGCCAAGGGTAGGCCCAGGGACCAGAACCCAAGCTATGGATTAGTCCCATATAGTGCCACAATAAACTACGTGGCAGCTCTTTCTGGGAGATATAAGTTGATGGTTCACCAGGGGAGGACAGACACTGAATAACATGAGCCGCACCCTGAGTATACCCCACACTACCACTTCTCCTTAAAAACTTTTGGTAGAAGACAAAGGTTTGACATTATGGAGGCTCGCTGCAAGTAAGGAAGTTCTTTCCTAGACCTCACTTGAGTTTTCATAGCTGTAGTTCAGGTCTCTGGATTTGCTATTTCTCAGATAAGGTTTGCTACTCCAAGGAGTGCCAGAGGGCATGCTGCCAGATTCTTCTAAAGCCACACACTAGACCTGACTTTCCTGTGAGGCACTCAGTCCTTCTCTGTGAGGTCTCTCAGTGTCTTCAGGCAGGGCCTGCAAGACCTACGTCTTAATCACTTAGGCTGACACGACAGAGCAGGAACACAAAACTGCTAGCAATTCCTACATTTCATTAGCTCTCTTTGTCTTAACTGTTTCCAACCCTGCATTCTTAGGTGTTGGCTTTGGTCACTGAGGTCCTCAACCATTGGGAAGACTCCCTGCACTACATAACAGCTGCACTCCAATGAGCTTGTCTGTGTCTCACAGGTCCACAGTTAGTGTTTTTTTGTTTGTTTGTTTGTTTTTCCTGATAAAAACAGAGATAGGTCTGTAAAGCAAAGGACACGGTCAACAAGACAAAATGACAGCCTAAAGAATGAGAAAAGATCTTGACTAACCCCACATCAGACAGAGGTCTGATCTCCAAAATATACAAAGAATTCAAGAAATTGGACACAAAAAGAACAAATAATCCAATAAAAAAATGGAGTACAGACCTAAACAGAGAACTCTACAGAGAAATCTAAAATGGCTAAAGACACTTAGGGAAATGCTCAACATCCTTAGTCATCAGAGAAATAGAAATCAAAACAACTCTGAGATTCCATCTTATACCTGTAAGAATTGCCAAAATCAAAAACACTGATGACAACTTATGCTGGAGAGGTTGTGGGGAAAAGGGAACACTTCTGCATTGCTGGTGGGAATGCAAGCTGGTATAGCCCCTTTGGATGTCAGTGTGGCGATTTCTCAGAAAATTAGGAAATGATCTTCCTCAAAACCCAATAATACCACTTTTGGATATATATCCAAAGGATGCTCAATCGTGCCACAAGGACATGTGCTCAACTATGTTCATAGCAGCATTGTTTGCCATAGCCAGAACCTGGAAACAACCTAAATGCCCTTTGAATGAAGAATGGATAAGGAAAATATGGTACATATACACAATGGAGTACTACACAGCAGAAAAAAATGAGAACATCTTGAATTTTGCAGGAAAATGGATGGATCTAGAAAACATTATTTTGAGTGAAGTAACCCAAACACAGAAAGACAATTATCACATGTACTCACTCATAAGTGGCTTTTAAACATAAAGCAAAGAAAACCAGCCCACACATCACAATCCCAGAGAACCAGACAACAATGAGGACCCTAAGAGAGACTTATATAGAGCTAATCTACATGGGAAGTAGAAAAAGACAAGCTCTCCTGAGTAAATTGGAAGCATGGGGACCTTGGGAGAAGGTTGAAGGGGAGGGAGAGGTAGAGAGGGGAGCAGAGAAAAATGTAGAGTTCAATAAAACTCAATAAAAAAAAACAAAAAAGAAAACAGAGATAGGACTGCTGCGGGAGCTACTTCCGCTCCTTCAGCCAATAGCCTTTAAGATACCAGCCCACTGGGGCGTGATCTCTTTTGTTTTAAAAAAGCACTGGTAGCCATGTGCTCGCTCTCTTACTTCTGGCTTCCAGCTATTGTCTGGGACGGTGATCTGTAAGTTTTTCCCTTTAAATAAATAACCATTTTATTAATCACAATTCCAAACTGGTGTGGAATTGTTTTATGACTTACGCCTTCATCTGGCGCCCAACGTTTGGTTTTAAAACCCTCCTGGCTCGGCTGCCTGCCACCAGCTTGGCTTGGCACGAGGCCTCCCTCAGCCTCCTCCCCACGTGGATTTAAACTCCACGTCTCCCGGGCTCCACAGGCCCAGACAGTCTCTGCCTACCTGGTTTGCTCTTTTCTGAGCGGTTTTTAAATCTGCCTTGAAGCACAGCGCTTAAGCAGCAAGAATAAAAGCGCAAGTGGCTGCCAAACGCTGAAACCCCTTGGGGTGACTCTTTGTCATGTGGAGGCATACGCGACTTCTGGGTTGCTGTTCTCTACCCCTGGATTCTGGGTTTCTGGTTCCGTGTATGGAATTGATTTAATTACATTTACTTTGCTGAGCATATTTCCCAGTTTTTAACAAATACTAAGGCAGACACTGAAACGGGACCCCGTTTCTGTCATCTTTGCATTGGTTCTTCGTGACTCGGCAAAAGCGCCACCTGCTGGATAATAGGTAATATGGCAGTTTTCATTTCCATTGCAACTTTTACTGCTTTCTTTACTAATACGATGGATTATATCATGAGAGGTTTATATGACTATGGGGATACCTCAATTTACTGGTTACTAGGTTTCCGTTTTCTTCTCCATGTTCTATCATTAAGGAAGAATATGGCACTCCTAAGAACAATACAATCTTTACGGACTAATAATGAACGGCTAGTTGAAAGGATTAAAATTATTGAAAATCAGAGGTTATCTGAACAAGTAGATACTATGATAGGAAAAATTGACTCCATATCCAAGGGTACTAGGAAGTTACCTGAAAGGGTTCATACTGTTGAATTTGACGTTCAGAAGTTATCACAAAGTTCTGATAAGGTAACAGACAAAATGTACCTCCAGGATGGCAATCTACACGATATCCAATAAAAGTTCAAGGAGGACATGTTACCTTTGAAGTGAAACATTAAAACCTTGTAATTACAGGTACAGAATGGGGACCAAAAAATTTATACCTTAGTGAAAACACTAGAAACATATGCAGGTTAGGAGATTCAGGCTTTACGAGAGACAATGATAAAAAGATTTGAAATGATTGAGGAGACTACTGGAGCTGGGGAACAGAATAAGAAGGCACAAGGACAGGATACAACATCACCACCGGCTGTCAGAACTGGTTTACCCAGGGTTTTAGCGTCATACCCTGTAATTTACTCTGACAAAGCATCAAATTCTAAAGGCTCAAAGGGAGCCAAAGAAGGTAGATGGATGCCAATAGGAATGAATGATCTAAAAGAAATTAAGCAAGCTGTCGTTAATTATGGCTTGCACTCTGCATTTGTTAAGGAAATGATAGGGACTTGGGCTTCTAATGTCAGAGCTACCCCACATAATTTTTCTCAGTTAGTGTCCGTGGTATTGGATGATGGACCTTCCTTGATGTTTGGAATTTATTTCAGAGAAGAATCCAAATATGGAACAGCAAGGAAGAGCAAAAGGTGTGGGAGTTTCCCAAGATCAAATTCTTGGCATATGCTGATCCACAGGTCCAAGCTCTTTATGACGAAGAAATATTGTCCCTATGCCACAAAGCAGCCTTGAATGCTTGGGATAGGATACAAGAACCAAGGAAATGGGTTGAATCATATACCAGGCTTAGGCAGGCATAGAGAGAACCCTTTACTGACCTTTTGCAAATATTAATTAAGGCTCTACAAGTAGGAGTAACAGACCCAGAAGCTAGATGAGTAATTCTTGAATCTCTGGCTTTTGAAAATGCAAACTTAGAATGTAAAAAGATAAATGGGCCTTTAAGGTCTACATCAGCACCTATGGATGAATGGATTCAGCATACGATGAATGTTGAGACGTTTGACTATAATGATGAATCTTGGGTAGGAGAAGAGATTTCCAAAGCAATGAGGAGACATCAAACTGCCAAATGTTTTAATTGTGGTAAATTAGGACATCTGAGAAGGGATTGCAGGCAAGGAATTTCTAGGAATAATATCTCCTCTGAAAATGACAAAAATAGGAGACCTTGGCCTTCAGGTATATGTAGGAGGTGTGGTAAAGGCCAACATTGGACCAATGAAGGCAGGTCAACAACAGACAGACAAGGCAACCCAATACCATCGGGAAACCCCTTGAGGGGCCTCTCGCAGGCCCCCAAGCCAAAAGTGGCCCAGTCATTTCCAGTTACAGTGGAGAACATGTCTCACAAAGAAAATTTAAAAATCCAATGCCTGCTGTAAAAAGCAATACTGGTCTAAATGATGGGTTAAATGTGGAGGATGAGTCAAAAAATCCAGTAGGAAAGAGTAAACGTATATTTTGGCAGACTTCTATTAATGATCAAAGACCAAAGCTAAGAGTCTATAAATGGCATCTTTATTGAAGGCTTATTAGACACGGGTGCAGATGTAAGTATCATCACTCCAGAATCTTGGCATCTGAATTGGCCTAACTTTTAAAATGATTAACTGAGAAGCCAATATGGATCAAGCAGTGGCCTCTAACTGAAGATAAATTACAGGCTTTGGAACAGCTGGTACGAGAGCAACTAGATGCTCACCATATTGAAGAATCAACCAGCCCTTGGAATTCTCCTGTGTTTGTTGTAAAAAAGAAATCTGGTAAATGGAGAATGGTGACAGATCTAAGAGCTGTCAACAAAATAATTTAACCTATGGGTCCTCTACAATCTGGAATTCCTTTGCCTTCTCTAATACCAAAAGGATGGCTTCTTATAGTTATTGATTTGAAAGATTGTTTTTCACTATACCTTTACAAGAAAAGGATAGAGAAAAATTTGCTTTCACAATGCCTACTTATAATAATTCTCAGCCTTCTAAGAGATGTCAATGGACTATCCTCCCACAGGGGATGATCAATAGTCCCACATTGTGGGTGATTGCTCAGGTAGCTAATTGTCTCTGTCATATATTGCTCACTTTGGAAGCTACTTGATTGTACTTCCTGCCTGCTCAAGTAATATTATCTCCCTTCTCAGGCCTTCGATAGGGTTGAAGATTAGATAATCATAGTTCCTGTCCTCTTATGATCTAGCCAAGCCATCTCCAAGACTTAGACTCTTTAGGACAGAATGTTTATTAAAACATTTAGCATATGTTCCTTGCTTAATATTGTTTATGCTGATTGTAATTCTAATCTTATACTTGATATCTGTTCCTAGTGTATATTTTTTTGTATTGGGTTTGGAACTCTCTTACTTAAACAAAAGGGGGAGGTGCTGCGGGAGCTACTTCCGCTCCTTCAGCCAATAGCCTTTAAGATACCAGCCCACTGGGGCGTGGTCTCTTTAGTTTTAAAAAGCAGTGGTAGCATGTGCTCACCCTCTTCCTTCCGGCCGTTAGACTTCGTTCCTGATCGTGCAGAGGGCTGTTGTCTGGGACGGTGATCTGTAAGTTTTTCCCTTTAAATAAATAACCATTTTATTAATCACAATTCCAAACTGGTATGGGATTGTTTTATGACTTACGCCTTCATAGGATCTAGGTCTGAGGAGAGCAGGACCAGCCTGTCACAGAGGCTAGTCTTCTGGCAAGAGGAGAGCAGCCCTAATCTTTACTCCCCAACACCACAATCCCTTTAGTAATCTTCCAAGTTTTAATTATACAAGCTACTCACAAATACACATTGTTTAAAAATGATCACTTCAGACAATGGTAGTCTCATTTGGCACTGTCAAAATCCCTAAGCTCCTCTGAAGTGGCCATGGTCAGCACTGGTTTATACTAGGCTTTTCCCTGCCTCTCCATATCATGGGCCACACCCCCACGAGGAGAGCATTAGATTCCATGTGGCAGTTGGGCATATAGATACAGTAACCAGTGTCTGTCTTCTGTGCCTCCCCACCCCACTATGGCTCACTCTCTATGGCATCTGCTATTCCAGAGCCAATAGTTGAGGCGCTTCTACAGCTGCAGTGAGCTGCTATGCTGAGTTACACCTACAAACAACTGCAGTGCTCCATCCACAGTTGCTTATGCCCTAAGTACCGCTGGGCTCTTCAAGGACAGCTGCTGGGTACCAGCCTCCCTTCCCTGGCCCTTGTGGCTCCAGATTCAATTGTGACCACACCCTGTGTATCAAGGGCAGGGTGTGCTTGCTAATATGTGAGCTAGGACTAACAGTGCACTAGGTCACACACTTTGCTAGAGGCTTAGCAAACATCCAATGCTGTCTAAACAACCTGCAGAAATATGCATCAGTAGTTCCACTATCTGATACAGGCTGTACCTTAAGTTGTGATCGGCATAAGCACCTGACTGACCTCAAAGCAGGGTGTGACCCTGCTGTCTGTGGCAGAGGCTCCCACAGAGAAGTATGTTTTCACTCCCGACCCTTCCTGCCACCCTGGAACATTGGTTCCCTCACCTACTACCTGGTACACTTCTACCATATCATGTTTTGGGCTGGGTTGTGGGGACATAGAGCAGTGTGATACTGGATGAGCTCTGGATGACAGGACAGCAAACAGAAAAGGGGCTTAAACAAGCATGGTCTAGACAGAAAAGGGAGGACATGCTATACAGAAAGCAGATTGTACAAACACATCACTTAACAGTGTTCTGAAAGCAGGAGCCAAACACAGTCTCAGATTCGCAATTCTGTCATTAGAACTCATCTGACCCGGGGTGGCAAAAGGGTTTCAGTTCAAATGCTTACCTAACTGCTGTTACTAGGCACAGGAGGGCAATGCTGAAAGTAGCCTGGGGACCACATTCAGGTTTGGTGAGAGTATACTGGGGTCCACTTGAGATGTCTACCCCATTGCTGACTGGAGCAGGTGAGCATCCAACCTTTTACCTTTACATACCATGTTTAGAGATAATTCCTTTTCAAGGCTCTTCCTTCCCCCAAGAGCCATCACTTTGCAGTGGCATGGGAGTAATGTCCTGCAGCTTAGAAATGCTCAACTGCATGCACATGTGTATACTCCCCCACCCCATGGCACTAAGGCAGCCAGCCAGTCTATGTATTAGAAGCAATTTTTCCCTGCCTTGAGGTAGAGTTAGGGGAGTTGAGTGGAGAAGCATGGAAAACTGCCTCCATGGCCACCCTGTGGTCAGCACAGTAAGAATTTGCACAGGAAGACACAAGGCTTGTCTCAGTTTCTGCACCAGGACACTGTATCTGAGAGACCAACTAACCTACCATAGCTGCCTTGTCTTTTGGCATGGATACCAGCCTCTGCCTTATGATGAGGAAAGATGGCAGACAGGGTATCACAAAGCACCTGCGTCATGGTGCTCACTCACTGGATGCACTGGTCCACCTCTGATGGATCCTTGGTTTATTAACTCTTAGAGGAAGTTATAGCTAAGGTAACTAAACAAGGAATTGAGCCACTGGCATCACATGAGTTCAGATGGAGTTGAATGCTACCTGGATTAAGAATGTTAAAAGAATACCACTTTATTTGGTGTTCTAATCAATCTGTCATCAGCTCACTAAATAGATGCAAACTGAGGGACTCAGTTTGTAGGAGGAGGAGGGTCCCCCATTACAATCTGTGTTGCAATTCCTGTCTTCCAGGGAGGATGGCAGCTCAAACAGCAAGTTCCAAGGGACATTAGTCAGAGATCCTGGGATCAAAGTCCTAGGAGCACAATGACTCAGTTTCAGGAGACTTTATAACTCTCTTCCTCTTGGCTTGGTTGTTCTAGACTCTCTAAGGTTGGCTCTTAGTGCTCCAGGAGGACAGTATAAGCTTCCTGACAATGAGAAGCCAAGGCAGGCTGTGAATGAATTCCACAGGGAGAGAGAGGACTAAAGGTTGTCATAAAAAATAGATATGACACAATAAATGCAGGATGTTCCCTGGGGTCTTAATCTCTTCCTTCAGAAGCCAGAGCAATCTGCCCACAGTGCATGAGTGAGGTGGAACGGCATACACACACTTTGGGTGTTCGTATCTACACCAACAACTCAATTCTTCCAAAGCAAAAGTCCCCAAATGGTAACTGTCAGCCTCACCAAGAAGAGTCTTCAATTGACCCAGAGGCCAGAGTCATCAGGACCTGACTCAGGCCTCTGGAGATAATAGGAGGTTTCTAGGACCATCCCCCTGTGCTGCTGGAGTAGTTACTGCCAAATTTGTTTTAAGACTTCCTGTTCTTTGAACTTGCAAGGCCTTTCTCTGCCGGCTGAGTACAGCCATTTCCTCAGAGGCTGTCAACTTTGCCTCAGCAGCAGTGAAGCAACAGAGGGAGACCCACATTTGCTTGCCATTAAAAGCCAATCCTTGCAGGTGTCTAAGTACCAAGGAAACCAGGACAAACAGGCCAGGACCTGAGAAGGGAGCCACACAGAGATGGATGTGCATTCTTGGGCCACTTTCCCATAGCATTTCTATCAGCTCATGGCTTCAGCAAAGGTCAGGAGGTCAGTAGAGTGATCTCATGGGGACGCAGAGAGACAGCACTCCTTGTGAGACGGCTGTACAACTAGCTCAAGGCCTGGGTGGGAGGCTAGAAACACGCAGGTTTTTTTTCTTTAAAACACTTATAAATTCCTGAGACACTTAAAATAAGAGGCTAAGAAGCTCATGGAAAGGCCGCAGAAGGGCCAAGGGTGTTCTAGAAGGTTCCCATGACCGAGAAAACTAAAATCACGGTTCAGAGTTTTAAGAAGGAAACATTCTGGAGAGCCACACCCTGGGAATAGGGTGACTCACCTGACTGTCAGGAAGACTATTCAAGCTTAGTTGAGTCAGCTGAGTCCCTGAGAATAAGAAGACCTGCTTCATTCAAGCAGCCACCAAGGACATCTCTGAAAAGAAACCACAACCAAAGCATCTACGGTGTTGACATGCAATTGAGAACCACCAGGAACACAAAGAAACTGTCTAAGATGGGTTCAAAATAAGCATAGCTAACACATCCAAAAAAAGACACACCAAAGGGCAGATGCTCATCAGACTGGACAGCCTTTAAGAGGGGCATCAGTAACTGGGGAAAATGTGATAATTGATTCAGAGCTCAGTCAGAGGCAAACTTGCCCCCATGAAGAAAGGACCAGTGAATCCAAGTTCAAATGGAACACCAGGCTACAGCAATGAGATCTTAATAGATGGTGAAAGCAGAAAAACAAAAGCAAAACCAAGAGACACGTGCAGCGGTAATCCACATCTGGAAGCCTAGAGGGAAGAAGGTAAGGAAGCAGAGAAAGATATTTGCCTAGAGAATGCCAGAAAATGCCTAAGACTGACAACGGTGCTAAAATCCAAGACATGAACCACCAAAAAAGAAAAAGGAAGAAAATCCATGCCTAAATATGCCTTGTTAAAAGTGCTAAAAGTCAAAGACAGAGAGAAATCTTAAAAGAATCCCAGTGTAATGATGGTAGCATCAATATCAATTGAAGAAGACATCAACATAAAAATCTCCTCAGAGATGAAAATGACTGCTGATCCCAACTCAGTGACAATGGAGTAGAGATGCCCCAGACAAATATGAATAGAAAGGTTTTTATTAGGAAATTACAATAAAAGAAACACTAAAGGAAGTTTTGTTTTTCTGTGTGTGTAGGGGGGTGTCTCACTTTGTAGCCCAGGGTGTCCTCAAACTCATGCTTCATCTACCTCAGCTTCCAATCACTGGAATGTGTGCACCATCATCAGGCCTGCACCATCAGTTCTTGAGTCAGAAGGGACGTGACCACAAAGAAACAATGCATAAGTCTAGTCAGTAGCGACAGCAGTGACAGCATGCAACCTAAGAACTTTACCCACTGAATGAGTGTGGGGCACATCCATTGCAGAATTCCCTTTTAACTGCACACAAAGACTGCACCGGCTATTCCTCTCCTTTTTCTGACTAGCTATAACTGGCACTTAAAGCACATTCTTTTCTTACCCACCTCACTTTCCCTTCGCCCTCAGCAGGCAGGTCTTGGTTCTTTACCTAGAGGGGTGACTCACACCTCATTCCTGAAGTGTCTGGGTCATTTATCATCCTTCCTGGATTGGGTTGTTATGGTTTCCTACTGACCTTAGTCATAATGCATGGAAACAGCAAGAGGTACCTTAAAGGACTCCTGCCTCCAGGCACATTTTCCTTATCTCCACTGAGGAGAAACACTTCAGCTTCTCCTTTGGTGGTCTGGAACACTCATCCTTGTTAACAGTAAAGTTGTAAAGGACAATCATGAGCCCAAAGTAGCCAGGGAAATCTAAGCTTCCAATTCAATGGGATTGTTGTACCCTCTAGCAGAAACACACCCTGCTACGGACTCAAGAATTCTTTCCCAGAAGAACAAAAGGTTGTAGAAACAAGAAGTAGAGATGTGAATGCTATTTTTCCAGTTCGGGAGCCTAGCCATGGTGATGGTGCTGCCCACATTTAGGGCAATTCTCCCTCTTCAGGCAGATCTTTCTGCAAACACACTCAAAGACACACACATAGAGGTGTCTCCTAGGTGACTCCAAATCCAGTTGAGCTGACAGTGAAGAGTAACCATGGAGGGCTACCAAAACAGACCATATACTGGATCATAAATCAAGCTTCCAAACAATTTCAGTTTTCTGTTCTCAAGTCACTAATTAGCAAATTTAACTAGAGAGAATCATACCAAAAGTAGAAAATCCTCCAGTGTTTGGAAAATCATCA
Organism: Ondatra zibethicus; assembly: GCA_004026605.1. Taxonomy (NCBI): domain Eukaryota; kingdom Metazoa; phylum Chordata; class Mammalia; order Rodentia; family Cricetidae; genus Ondatra; species Ondatra zibethicus. The sequence goes on from PVIU01022436.1 coordinate 23,520, forward strand.
ATACATTTCTTCAACAGAAGAAATCAGAATTAAAAGTAGAAAAAAATGAATTGTAATGAAAATATATCAGCCCAGAACTTAAATGCTGTAGCAAAGCTATAGGCGCAAGAGAGAATTTACAGGCATGACTGAAGATAAAAGAAAGGAAATAAAGCTGGGCGTGGAAGTTATCCACTGTTTATCCACAGTGAACTGAAGAAATGTGTTGTTAGCAACATCATGTGAACAATAGAGAGGTTTATTATTGATCCCTTAAATCAGCTAAATCACGCGATACAAACCTAGATGGCATGTGTCAGTCACTCGGTGTGGTCCCCTGATGCAATTGAGACAATGTACCCATAAGATGTTGGAAGCTGCTGTCCGTGCAGACTATTAATGTGAAATGAGCACATGCTACAATAATGACAAACAGTCATCTGGTATATTGAGCACTAAACCAGCAGCACGGCCACATGTGATCACCAAGCATGGTGTGCTGTGCACAACTGCCTGTGCTGTTGTTTTACAGCACTGGCTGCTGGAGGTCTGTGTGCACAGATCACCAAACAGATGTGAAATGCTGTGGAAGTGTTCAGCCCCACTGCGATCTTCTGGGGTCACCACCCATGCAGTACACTGTTGGTTGATGTATTGCTAAATTGCACATGGATACACTTTGCATTTTTTTTAAAGATTTATTTATTATTTTATTATGTATATGGTGTTCTGTCTGCATTTATCCATTCATGCCAGAAGAGGGCACCATATCTCATTATAGATGGTTATGAGCCACCATGTGGTTGCTGGGAATTGAACTCAGGACCTCTAGAAGAACAGCCAGTGTTCTTAACCTCTGAGCCATCTCTCCAGCCCGCACTTTGCATTCTTACAACAAAATTAAAATATGCCATGTAATGTCAACATGGTCCCTGCTTACTTCTAGGAACTCCATCTGTGTCTTTCTTCCTACTTATTACTTTGGCCACACTGACTATCTTTCAGTTCCTTAAGTAAACCACATGACTTCTTGTCTCAGGGCTTTTGCACATGCTGAAACTAGCTTCCCCTTCCTTTCTCTAGTAGCTTCTCATCTCAGAGGAGTGAGTTCAAATGTCATTTCCTCTGCAAAGCCCAGCCTAGGTCAGGTTCCTTGGCTGGGCATTTCAAACTCGTTCTCCCCATCTTTCACAGTATTAGTAGACCACAGTGAACATTTGTCTGGGAAGTTGCTTTCTCTGCAATTCAGTTGAAGATACTGTTTTCCGTATCTCAAATGTCAGTAGGCTCTTCCTGGCAGAGGTAGAAGCTGCCCTGTTCCTAGCTAAAACCTCAATTCTAGCATGCCATAGGGAACAGGACCTACGCCACGTGTGGCAAGTGATGGAATAAAAACAATGACAGAGTTTACCATCTAAGTAATCATTTGGTTTACTTAGAGCTGTTAGCAATGCTCCAATGTCTTGGAAGGAAACTCCCACTGTTTCTGCCACCAGCAGCTGGCATTCATTCCTGTGACATTTACAATGCAATTTGCAATCATTTGCTAATCCGAAAAATCTCACAAACATTTTTTCCTTTGATATTTAAGGAAAATACTTTCTAACTTTGCACTGTTTACTACATGAGGGAAAAGACAGTATTCTGAAAACTCTATCAAATCTTTCTCCACTAAGCAAGTGCTGTGAAGTGACTCAATGGCTGCCATTATTAACATCTCTTAGTACTGACTGGAGCTGAGATTCACAGATAGCTCACAAACATCTACTTCTTAAACACAGTCCTGAAGGCTGGAGAGCCCATGCAGTTCAATGTAGGCAGCTCCTGAGTAGTGAGGTCCACAGCCCTGCTTTATGAACAGTGCTTTCTCCCTGTGTCTTCTCAGGGTAGGGGGGACAAGGCAATGCCCTGCTGTCCCTTTCATATGGACACTGGTCCCACTGACAAGGATTCAACATGCATGACCCAATCATCTCTCAGAGACCCAACTTGGTTTCTGAAGAATGATGACTTAGCTTCTAGCAAAAAGTCACGCTGTTACTACCACAACCAGCTGACAGCATCCCACAGGTTCCTTCTGTACAGTCTTGCTGCACCATCATATAGAGTATTACAGTGTATCCTATTTGGAGGTGAGGAAATAGAGGCCTCTTAGAAGGACAGCAGAGGGGCGAAAGAGATGCTCCATGGTTAAGAGCATGTAATGTTCTTGAAAAGGACCTGAGTTGGGTTCGTGGCACTGATGCCAGGTAACAGTTGTCTGTGTGACAGACACACACACACACACACACACACACACACACACACACACACAAATAATAAAAGAGGCCAGGCGGTGGTGGTGCATGCCTTTAATCCTAGCACTCGGGAGGCAGAGGCAGGTGGATCTCTGTGAGTTCGAGGCCAGCCTGGTCTACAAAAGCTAGTTCCAGGACAGGCTCTAAAACTACAGCAAAACCCTGTCTCGAAAAACCGAAATAATGATAATAATAAAACTACAGCAAAACCCTGTCTCAAAAAACCAAAATAATGATAATAATAATAATAATAACAACAAAAAATAGATTTTAAGAAAAAAGACATCAGAGACACAGACATAAAGGAAGGACAGAGCTCTGAAGCAGTCTGAGTTAAGCTTTAACCCTATCCCCAACAGATATCCACTGTGTTGGTCAGATCAGCTTAACAGAGGGAAAAGGAAAAGTCTACTTGGCTTATAGATTCAGAAGCTTTCGTACATGGTCATTTGATATTGATGCTTTGGACCTGTGACAACAATGCAATAGACCATGCTGGGAGCTTGTGGTAGAGGAGACCTGCTCACTTCACAGTAGCTGGGAAGCAAGGAGCAAAGGATGAGGGCCAATATCCCCTTCAAGACTATGTCCTAATGGTCTAACTCCCATTTTTGAAGTTGTATCTTTTTAGGGTTCTACCATCTACCCAATGGCTGGGATCATGTCTATAATACCCATGACTTTGGGTAGGAGGCACAGGTAAGATACAAACTGAGGTCTCAGGTAAAGTAAGGGTCCTTGCAACCTTTTCTAGCTTCTTCTCCAAGTGTACACTGACAGCAGCAATAGCACACTTGAGAACCAAACTGAAAGGGGGCAAAGCCATATACTATTCAATATAGGCTCAGCAAGCAGCAGTGGTTATCCAGGCATGCTACAAATATACACAAGACCACCGACTTTCACCTGGTAAATCCATACTGCTCCATTTCTACCTTGTAGGAGTGTCCTGTGACAATGAAGTCAGGCTCACAAAGGCATGTGACAGGGCACCAGGTCCTTAAGAAGTAATCAGCTTCACCTTCCTGCAGGTGGAGAGGCCCCTCATATAGTCAGGGGTTGTACTGCTGCAGTGGCTGTCAACTGGCTCCTCCTCCCCTCCCTGGTCTGATGTGAGGCATTCACAATATTGCATGAAGCTAGTGTTCAAGAAGAGCTGAAATGGGTTTTGCTGTCCCTCCATTAAGGGAAGGACACTGGTGCAGGAGAATTGTCTGTATTCTGTCAACCATATTTTAAATAAATACTGACTGACCGATAGCTAGACAGGAAGTATAGGCAGGAAAACCAGACAAGAAGTAGAGGCGGAGCAATGAGAACAGGAGAATTCTAGGAAGGAGGAAGCCCATTCCTCCCCAGTTCTGCCCAGACCACCAAAGAAGCAGGATGTGACCTGCCTTGCTGAAAAAGGTACTGAGCCATGTGGCTAACATAGATAAAAATAATGGGCTATATAAGTTATAAGAGTAAATAAGAAGCCTAAGCTAATGGGCCAATCAGTTTGTAACTTATGGAGACTCTCTGTGTGATTTTCTTTGGGGTTAAACAGCTGCGAGAACCGGGCAGGACAGAAACCCCAACAAGCAGCCTGGCCCTCATGCTACAGGACACCTATAGGCAGATGACACACACCTACAGGACATCTAAATGTCCTCTGTCATTCAGGGGACATGCAATGCTCAGGCCTGTGAGGATGATGGGTAAGGAGAAACACACCAATGGCTGTGTACCCATACCTTTCCTTGTCTCCTTCTATCTGATGGGAAAGCCCTGTCCTTCCACATTTCCATATTCCCATCACCACTCTAGAATTTAAAGTTTGAAGGCTGTTATTTTCTGTCCCCAAACTGTTTCTTCCTTGGCGCTGCCTGCCAGTACTACCCTAGCTGCAAGTGTTTCACACATGGGAACAGAAGCCCAACACTGTTCCTTATGCCATTCTACCAAACCCTCCAGTCCGTTCTGACTGTACATCGGTCGCACCCTGTTCTCCTGGCTCTTCACATGTACACTATGAATATGCATTACTCTCACTGGCTTTATTAAGAGCTGACAGCCTATAGTTAGGCTGGATTTTCGGGGAGAGAGAATGCTGGGAGGAGGAAGTGTGGAGTCACGAGATTCTCAGAAGTCTTGAGGAGATTCAGAGGAAGCAGATGAATGTGCTGCACTGAAATAAGGTGCTGAGTCACATGGTAGACTATTAAAAAATATGGGTTAATTTAAATTGTAAGAGCTAACTAATAACAAGCCTGAGTTACTGGTTGAACATTTATAATTAATAATGTTTCTGTGTGGTTATTTGGAGAGCCGGTTGGTAGGACAGAGCTGACAGTGGGCCCCATAAAGAACTCCACCTACAAATGGTGCCCAACATGAGACAATGTATATTCACATAAAAATCTGAGAAAGCTTAAGAAAATTCCAAGCAAGTAAAAAACAGAAATCTGGCTTCTTGATAACTGCCTTCCCTCAGGTGCTAGTGGCAATCAGAGGTGTGCACTTTTAAGAAGCCCTGCTACCGAACAATTAAGTGGGGTTCATGAATAGTAGGCAGCACACTACTCAGTGACAGCATGGATCTAAAAAGTTCCCAGAGTTGGGGCAGCAAACATGGCTCCCTGGTACTTCTGCCATGAGGCTAGACTCACAGGCAACTGAAGGAGAGGAGCCAGTCATTTAAGTTTTGCTCATACAGACAAAAAAGATTACAGATACACAATAAAGACAGATCCAGACAAAAGAAACTTCAAAATGGTTATAGTGTGTTTAAAAATATACATAGGCTTGGGAGAAAAAGGAGAAAAAAATATACAGTCATAGAATAAAAAATAGTTTAAAAATAATAAAGTCCTCAAAAAGGAATGAAAAATAATAATAAACCATGTAAAGATTGAAAATACATAGAGAGTCTGGATCCTGTATGTTACTGTGTGGTCTTTAAATTTTTTAACTGCTGATGAATGAGTGATAGCTGCTAAGAGACACTGGATTATGAAAGCTGCCAGATTAAACCAACCTACATATTTTAAGAATATCTTGATTTCAAAATGGTAGTCAAAAGGTGTATTGCTTTGAGTAGGAGGTTATCCTTTTATTTCTACAGGAAATGAGAGGCTGTAGATTCATTCTAGGTTGATATGGACCAGGTCTGATTGAGGAAGGTCCCCTAAAAATTCTGGCTATAAACATAAAGAAATAAACCTAGAAACTACAAAACATGTTTTATACCAAAACATAAAACAAAAAAAAAATCAACTTTGGCTAACTTATATACAACACACAGTCTATACTCATATTAATGCAGATATGTATGTTACTTCAAAAGTTTATGTATTTTCAGGGGACCAAACACCAATAAAATGAATGGTCCAGGTGATCCAGCATCTCAAAATGCCTCTGTTGCAGTTTCCTAAGAGTTCTGCATACAGAACAGCTTCAAGGCTGCTGGCTGGGATAGCCCAGTCTCACAAACTACTCTAGCCAAGACTTAACCATTATCCTAAATTTTCTCAGGGTCTCCAAAGATGCCAATGTCCCATACAACAGAAAGCATTC
>PVIU01022437.1:0-29362 GCA_004026605.1 Ondatra zibethicus
GGGGTGGGCCTTGGACTTCCAACAGGGCAGGGCACCATGCCCTCTTTCAAGGAAGAAGGGGGAGGGAGGAGGGGTGGGGGGTAGTGGGAGGGGACCGGGAGAAGGGGAAGAAAGTAAAAAAAAATTTATTTCTTTAATTATGTTCTTGAATGGAAAAAATAAAACAAAACAATGTATGGAAAAATAAATAAATAAATAAATAAATAAATAAATAAATAAATAAATAAAAAAGAATGCAAAAAAAAAACTGAGTTCATCCTTGGCTACATTTGAGTACTAGGATATCTGAGACATAATAAGACGTTGTAGTCTACTACAAAAACACGGTGGTAAGTATAGATTAGTGGTAGAATGGTTTCCGAGGAGCACCAGGCCCTGCGGTCCATTCTGAGCACCAGAAAGAAATAACTCCTCTAGAAATGTGATAGAACATTTCTAGGTTTTGAGGCCCTCAAAATGAATTGTACTTTACAGCAGCTGCATACACTGTAAAGCAAATGCCTTCACTTCTGACGCGTTCTCCTCAAACAACATAAGGACCGGCCAGTTAATGACACACAGCTTGAGGTGCTAACCCTGGTGGATACTAATACAAAACATCCCTAGACTTTATTACTCATGACTTAATGGGTCAAGTGTTATTGAAGTAAAATCCCTTTGGCAGTTCAGTAAATACTCTTCTGCATTTTCTACAGCAAAAAGAGCAATGATCTGTATAAAAGCCTTAAAATCCTTGGAAACTGCAGCACAGTAAGACAAGATTTTTACGTTCTTATGTATTACTTTCTACTCCAATTGTCCTTGAATCATACAAATACTAATAAATACTAAGTAAATTAATATGGATATATCACATCTAATATATAGAGTATCTTAAAACTAGGTAAAACTAATACAGACATATTTTCTTTTAAAAAAGATTTCATTTAGGTGTATGTATCATGGCACACATGTGGAAGTCAAAGGATAACTTTGTGGAGCTAGTTCTCGCTATCTACTATGTGGGTCCTTGGGTTAGAACCCAGCTCATTAGGCTTGGTGGCAGGCAAGTATTTTTACCCACTGAGCCATCTTTCCGGCCTAGACAATATCTTTTCAGTATCTTAATGGGAGAAAAAATATTTTAAATGCAAATATAGGAATGCTTGTTTACAAGCTGGAGGTGAAATTTTCTCCTCAAGGATAGAGAGTAACTACAGAACGTATGTATCTTTCACTTTAACACTAAATTATGAGATTTTTCCAAATTTTTATGAACTCATAATCACTTTTTAATGATTGTGTAACACTTCATCAAATGAATACACTGACTTTTAAAAAGAAAGCACATGTATATTCTCATAATTTTGCAATTTGAATTAATGGCATGGCATGATTAAAATATATATTGAATAAAGTTGTTCATACATTTGGAATTGCTTCTAAAAATTAAGTTGCTTTAACTGTTTGGTTAGAAACATCACCTCAGCTCCCTAACACCCTTTTATACAAAAGGTCTGGATTGTTTGCCAGGGGCTTCACCCCAGCTCCTGGCATAAGCCCCCTCCCCTGAGAGTTGCCTCAGTCCAAACTCCACCTCCAAGAAAGCCCGCCAAACAATGACCCGGTCACAGGTAGGGTCAAGAAAGCCCGCCAAATGGCAAACCCTTCCCAGGGAAGGTCAAGACTACTCCCAGAGGCTATTTAACACTTCCCCCACCAATGAACACGTGGTCTCTGGGTTTTGCGTGGTCTCCCCTTCTCTCTTTTCCCCTCTCCATGTTTTCTTGGGGCCACCGGGTATACAGTCATCTATTAAACATGGGTGTCTTTTAATTCAGTCTGATTGGGATGATTTGCATTGGCGGAGAGGTTCATTTAAGAAAATACTTAACATTAACAAAGAACATTATTCTTAAAGCTGGGCACGGTGGCACTCAACTTTAACCCCAGCACTCAGGAGGCAGAGGCAGACAGGATCTCAGAGTTTGAGGCCAGCCTGCTCTGTAGAACTAATTCTAAGACAGTCAGGGCTCTGCAGAGAAACTCTGTCTCAAAAAACAAGAAACAACAAAAGCAGATTTCTGAGTTTCAGGCCAGCCTGGACTACAGAGTGAGTTCCAGGACAGCCAGCACTACTCACAGAAAACCTGTCTTGGCAAGCCAAAAACAACCAAACAAACAAACAAAAAAAAAAAGGAATATTATTCATTTAGTTTTGATGTAAAATGTTAAAATGCTTCTCAAAGAGACTCTGTCAGCTTTTACCTCACTGGCAGAAAATGCTTGTTTCCCCAACCCGCCACCAAGTTTAGGCATTTTAGAACTTTTTAGTGTGTGCTAATTTAATGGGGAAATATTGCTTTTTTAAATTATATTTTTATTATTGGAGATTGTACTTATTCTTTGCTGGATCTGTATCATTAAACATTTGTATAGTTCAATTATTCATGTGGTTATTTATTGATGTATATGAGCTTCTTAAATATCAAAAATATAAACCATTGGCCTATCTATGCAAAATGTATCACAAATGAAAGCTCAGCATTTCTGCCTTTATCTCCAGTTTTAAAATACCTATATTTTAAACTAAAATATGTAGTTAAGTCTTTTTTCTAAAGTTTCATATTGACTTCTTCCAAAGTTTCACAGTATATCACTTTTGATTATTTTATTTATTTTTACTATTAAAAATGCATTTATTTCACCGGAGCCTTGGCCCTGATTGCCCCTGGGTTCTCAGTTGGAGGGCCGTGCTGTCTAGACCCTAGTTTCCAGAGGCACACATCCTGTGCTAAACCCCCACCCAGTGAAGCCCCAGAGACCTGGGAGCAGCCTCCCCAAACCCACAACCATCCCCCAAGGCATCTGTGACCATTGGAGCCTTGGACCTGACTGTCTGTGTTCCCTGTTAGAAGCCCCTGCTCTGTAGGCCCTAGCCCCAGGCATATTCCACAACCTACCCCCCACTACCAGCCTCCCCACACCTGCAATCATCCCCCACTGCATCTCTGACCCCTGGAGCCTTAGCCCTGACTGCTCCTTGAGAGGTGAGTGTCTGGGTTCCCCATTGGAGGACCATGCTCTCTAGGCTAGCCCCCTGAGGTACATCCCGTGCACGACCCCACCCAGCTGTTTGGGTGAAAGCCTCACCCCAGCCCCTGGCATCCAAATATCCAAAAAGTCTGAAATGTTCTGGTGGAAGTTCCAACCCAAGTCACCCCCCCTCCTCCTGAGAGTTGCCTCAGTCCAAACTCCAACCCTGAGAAAGCCCACCAAATGATGACCCCTCCCCAGAGATGCTCAAGACCACTCCCACAGAGTATTTAAACTGACCCCCAGAGAACAAACGTGTTTTTTCTGTCTTCCTTTCCTGTCTTTTCTTTGGGGAGATGGAAAGCTATCCAGGAGGATCTGTATCCATTAAACCTGGGCTTTTTCTAATTTGGTTGGATTTGATCTGATTTGGATTGCTGCCTTGGCAGAGAGGCTTATTTCGAGCTCAGCAAAGCCCCAGAGATCTGGGAGGAGCTCCCCCACACCTGCAATAGTACCCCACCACATCTGTGACCACTGGAGCCTTGGCCTTGACTGCATCTAGAGAGGAGCCCCAGAGCCACAACAGTGACTACCAGAGGCACGGCCCCACCTGCACCAGGAGGAAGAGTGACCACCTAAGCAGCAGGCCCCACCTGCACCAATTGCACGGAGATCTGCTGAAGCACAGGCCCCATGGGCACCCTTTGGAGGAAGAGATGGATAGGTGCCAATGCAAGAATGCATCCAAAAACCTAAAGAACAATATGGCAACACCAGAACCTAGTGGTCCTACAACAGAAAGACCTGAACATCCTAACCCAGAAGAAGCAGAAGAAAATGACCTTAAATGTAAATTTATGAAGGTGATAGAGACCCTTAAAGAGGAAATGAAAAACTCCCCTAAAGAAATGGAGGAAAAAACAAACAAAAAATTGGAAGAAATCAATAAATCTCTTAAAGAAAGCCAAGAAAATCAAGAAAAAAATAAAACAGGTGAAGCTAAAAGTTCAAGAAATTAAAATTGAAATAGAAGCAATAAAGAAAACACTAACTAAGAGAATTGTGGAAATGAAAAATCTGGGTAAACAAACAGGAACTACAGATGCGAGCTTAAACAACAGAATACAAGAGATGGAATAGAATCTCAGTTGAAAATACGGTAGAGGAAATAGATTCATTGGCCAAAGAAAATGTTAAATCCAACAAATCCTTAATACAAATCATCCAGGAAACCTGGGGTACCATGAAAAGGCCAAACCTAAGAATAATAGGAAAAGAAGAAGAATTCCAGTTCAAAGGCCTAGAAAATATATTTAACAAAATCATAGCAGAAAACTTTCCCAACCTAAAGAAGGATATGCTTATGAAGGTGCAGGAAGCTTATAGAGCACCAAATAGAATATATTTAAAAGTCCCCTCATCATATAATAATCAAAAATCTAAACATACAGAAAAGAAATATTAAGAGCTGCAAAGAAAAAAGACCAAGTAAAGGCAGACCTATCAGAATTACACCCAACTTCTCAATGAAAACTCAGAAAAGCCACAATGTCCTGGATAGATGTGCTGCAGAAACTAAGGGACCATGGATACAAGCCCAGACTACTTTCAATCACCTTAGATGGAGAAAAAAATATTCCGTGACAAAACCAGACTTAAGCAATGCCTATTCATAAATCCAGCCTTACAGAAGGTACTAGAAGAAAATTACAACACAAGTTGTACCCATGAAAACACAGGCAACAGACAACTGTATACATCACACCAGTAAACCCCAAAGAAGGGAAACAAACAAACAGTACCACCGAAAAATAAGAGGAATTAACAAATAGTGGTCATTAATATCTCTTAATATCAATGAACTAAATTCACATATAAAAAGACACAGGTGAACAGAATAGAAACAAAAGCAGGATCCATCCTGCTGCATACAAGAAACACACCTCAATCTCAAACACAGAGATTATCTCAGAGAAAAGTGTTGGGAAAAGGTTTTCCAATCAAATTGACCTAAGAAAAAAGCAGGTGTAGCTATTCTAATATCTAACAAAATAGATTTCAAACTAAAATCAATTAGAAGAGATGGAGTAGGACACCTCATACTCATCACAGGAACAATTCATCAATCCTGAACATCTATGCCCCAAATACAAGGGCACTCACATATGTAAAAGAAACATTACTAATGTTAAACCACACATCAAAGCCCACACCCTAATAGTGGGAAATTTCAACTCCCCACTCTCACCAATGAATGGGTCAGTCAGACAGAAACTTAACAGAGAAATAAGAGAACTAACAGATGTCATGACTCAAATGGGCTTAACAGACATCTATAGAACATTTCATACAAACACAAAAGAATATACCTTCTTCTCAGTACCTCATGGAGCCATCTCTAAAATTGACCACATACTCAGTAACAAAGCAAATCTCAATAGATACAAAAAAATTGGAATAACCCACTATATCTTATCAGATCACTGTGGCTTAAAGTTAGAATTCAACAACAATGATGAATGCAGAAAGCCTACAAACTCATGGAAATTGAACAATGTTCAATTGAATCACCCCTGGGTCAAAGAAGAAATAAAGAAAGAAATTCGAGATTTCCTAAAATTCATATAAAGGTCTTGGACAGATCAGGAATACAAGGAACGTATCTAAACACAATAAAAGCAATAGAGGGCAAGGTGACAGCCAACATCAAATTAAATGGAGAGAAACTCAAAATGCTTGCATTAAAATCAGGAACAAGACAAGGCTGTCATGCTCTCCATAGCTATTCAATATAGTGCTCGATTTCCTAGCTAGAGCAATAAGACAACAAAAGATCAAGGGAATACAAATCAGAAAGGAAGAAATTAAACTTTCCCTATTTGCAGATGATATAATAGTATACATTAGTGACCCCAATAATTCCACCAAGGAACTTGTACAGCTGATAAACATCTTTAGTAATATGACAGGAAACAAGATCAACTAAAAAAATCATTAGCCATCCTATATACAAATGATTAAACGGCTGATAAACGAATCAGAGAAACATAACCCTTTACAATAGTCACAAATAACATAAACTATCTTGGGTAACACTAACCAAAGAAGTAAAAGACCTATTCAAAAAGAACTTTAAGTCTTTGAAGAAAGAAACTGAAGAAGATATCAGAAAATGGAAAGATTTCCCATGCTCTTGGATAGGTAGGATCAACATAATGTAAATGGCAATCTTACCAAAAGCAATCCACAGATCCAATACAATCCCCATCAAAATCCCAACATAGTTCTTCCCAGACCTTGAAAGGACAATACTCAACTTCATGTGGAAAAACAAAATGCCCACATTTATTTGATTTTTAGTTGAAACAAGATCTCACTGTTTAGTCAGGCATGCCTCAAGCTCCTGAACCTCCTGAGAGCTGGGTGCTAAGGTGTGCACCACCATGTCCTGCTCAGTTTATCAGTCTTAAAATACTTTTCTAAGGGAAATATTGGTCACTGCATTTGTGTTTTAGCTGTTTGTGCACATAGTGTCTGTTTCCCAAGCTTCCAAACCATTCAATGTTTCAAAAGGGATTGTTTGAGCTCATGCTTCCTGTTCCCCAGAGGTTGAGTCTGAGACAGTTTGGTGTCCTGAACATGTATCAGAGATCATCTTTGTGATCTGCATCAGACGAAATGAACCTTGGAAGTTCACATGTCCCCAAAACAGAACCAGGGAGAGGTGTGCTACACGGAGGACTCACCTGGGCTTGTGGGAGGTCTGAAGCTAGCGTTGTCCTTCAGCATGATCTCTTCTCAAGATACAGGAACCAAGATTTTGCCTTCAGCCTTGGCCATCATCAGAAGAGATCAACACCTGGACAAGAAGCATGACCTTAAGGTGGTTGGCCCTTTTTGGCATAAAGACTGAACTTGGTCTTTTAGCCATCAACCCTCTCAGCAGCTGGGGTAATGAATGTCTCAATCTTAAACATGGGGACTTGAAAAAAAGGATCACTGTGTCTGCCACAGCACTGAAAACAGTGGCAGAACTTGTAGTCCTTTGGGGGCAGGGATTTTTTTCGGCCATATAGTGGCTGGCCTTTGTATGGGCCTGGGTGGAAAGTATGCTTTTGTTTCCAGGTTTATGAGCACTTTTTAAATCAAAGTCAGTTCCTCTTTGGATGAAGAATTGTTCCACTGAGTTTCATGGGCTTTGTGGGTCTGTGAGATTTTCCTTTTTAATATATATAGGTTCATCCTATCAGTTCTGTTCCTTTGGAGAACTCTGAGAAGTACAAGCAGCAAATGCTCTTAACCTAGCACTGAGACATCTCCTCAGCCTTTCTTTTTATTTAAGAGATTATTATTATTACTATTATTACTGTGTGTATGTGTGACTTGCCCACACATATGCCAATGATCTATTAATCGAAACTTAATACACCTAGATAGTGAACACCTACATAAAGAACATTGCCAGCTCCCTAAAAACCCGATTCATGATCCTTTCTCCCATAAAACCATCATGCCATTATCTGGTAGCATAGATTTGTTTTGTTGCAAACTTTTTCTCTTTGTAATTATTTTAATTTAATAAGAATTAACATCCATTCTTGCTCACTATTATGGATGTGATTAATCCATGTGTTTAAGAATATTTACAAAGATTTAAAAGCACTTATATGTGTGTGTGTGTGTGTGTGTGTGTGTGTGTGTGTGTGTGTGTGTCTAAGTGCATGCTATGTTTATGCAGGTGCTGATAGAGGCCAAAAGAGGGCATCAGATCTCCCTGGAGCTGGAGTTACAGGTGACTGTGAGCCATTCTACATGGGTACTGAGCTCCTGTCTTATAGAAGAGCAGCAAGTACTCTTAGCTATTGAGTCATCTTTCCAGTTCTCCACCTTTCATTTCTATGAGTCTTTGGAAATAGTCATGAAATATGAATTCTAAAGTGGAAAATAGGTAATGGTGTGTTTTGTTTGAAATGTCCCTTGGAAACTGGGTATGGCGGCTCATGCCTTTAATCCCAGCACTTGGAAGGTAGAGGCAGAAGAATATTTGTGAGTTCCAGGCCCTTATCTACAGATAGCCAGGAATACATAGAGAGACCCTGTCTCAAGAGAAAAGAAAAAGAGAAAAGAAAAAAAAAGAAAGAAATGTCCCCCCTGGAAAGCTCTTATGTTGGAGGCCTGGTTCCCAATGTAGCAGTGTTCAGACATAGGGCCTTTAAAAGTGATCATACCATAGAAGTTCTGGTGTCATAAGTGGATAGATCCATAGCTTATTAGGCTATTGAAAGGTGTGTGTAAACGGGAAAAAGTGGATCCAGTGGAAGAAGTAAGTCACTAGGTAATGTTCTTGAATGGTATAGTCTCCTTCATTCCTTTCCTTCTCTTATTTGATTCCTGGCCACATGAGGGAGAACTGCTTTGTTCTAGCACATGGTCCCCACCAAAACATTTTGTATTAGTGTAGTCCTGGAAATAATGGAGCAGAATGATCATGAACTGAAACCTCTGAAATAAGAAACCAAGACCTTTTTCTTTTAAGCTGCTTTTCACAGGGATTTTATAACAGCAATGTAAAGTTGACTACCATAGTCAATACAACTGTGTAAAAAGTTTATGACAGATTTTCCCCTATATATTATGATGGGAGATTATTATAGCACTGCCATAAAGAATGAATTGAAACAAGGAAGAACTTCTACTGAAGTAACATTTGTTGATCAAGGGCTTGGCATAGTTGAAAAAGAAGTATTTTTTGATTTTTAAAATTTAATTTACTTAATGTTGGAGGGGAGTACACGTGCCAAGGTTCACATTTGGAAATCAAAGGACAATTTGCAGGCGTCTGTTCTCTTATACCATGTGGAGCTTGAAGATCAGATTCCAGGTTGTTACACTTGATGGTAATTGCCTTAACTCACAGAGCAATATTTCGGGCTCTGAAAAGGAAGTATTTTTCATAAGAAAGTGTAATGAAGATGAATTTTGAAGGATATAAAGGGAATCAATATATTATGGCCGGAAAATGTTTCTTTGACACAAAGCAACACAGATTTGCCCATTGTTTTATTTTGCTTTGTGTTTCTATGATGAAATATTCCGATCCAAAGAAACAATGTAGGGTAAGGGTAAATTAGTAATATATCCTAGTCACAATCCATCATTGAGGGATTCAGGGCAGGAACTGGAGCAGGGCAGGATCTTGGAGGAAAGAATTGAAGTAGAGGCAATAGAGGAATGCTGCTTACTGGCTTGCCTAATGGCTGGCTCAGACTGCTTTCTTATACAACTAAGGACTGCCTAGGACAACCACTCTTCCCAGAGGTATTAGATCTCCCACATCAACCACTCATCAAAAAAATCCCCCACATACTTGCTACATGTCAGTGTGACAGAGGAAATTCCTCAATTGAGATCCTTCTTCACAGATGTGCCTAAGTTTGAGTCAAATTGAAGAAAAAATCTAACCAGAACACTCATTCATATGTAGAATTTGTATGTTTTTATGTATCAGTTAAAAATAAATTAAAGGACAATATATAGTGTAGTGGTGGAGCACTTGCCTATATATGCAAGGTCCTGGGTGAAATCTCTAATATGGAAAGAAGGAAAGAAGGAAGGAAGGAAGGAAGGAAGGAAGGAAGTAAGGAAGGAAGGAAGGAAAGAAAGAAGAAAGGAAAGAAAGAAACAAGGAAGGAAGGGGAAGGAAGGGAAAGGACTAAACAAGTAAGTTGACAAACAATAAATGAAGCAGCAGAGGCCAGTAAGATGGCTCCATAGGTGAAGGTGCTTCCTGCCAGTTCTGAGGAGCTAAGTTCAATTCCTGGAAACCAACATGGTGGAATAAAAGAACCAATATTCTCTGAGGCTTAGGTGCAGAAGTGTTTTGTAGATGTGTCCATTGGGACTGGGCTACACTATTCTGCATTTTAATTGCTTGTGGTTTTCTGTGATGGTCTCCATCTATTACAAAGAGAAAATTCCTTGATAAGGGGTGAGGACTACACTTCCCAGTGAGTATAAGGACAAATATTTCGAATGTTTGATTTATGCAGCTTTAGTAAAGTGACAGTCTTTTGGATTTTTGAAACAGGATCTCATCTAGCCTGATCTGGCTTTTAACTCACTAAGTAGCTCGGAATGGCCTTGATCCTCCTGCATCCACTTCCAGAGTGCTTCAATTACAAGCATGGGTCACCAAACCTGCCTCTCTTCTGTTATTTCTCTACAAAAGCGTTATTTTCTGAAGATGCTTTGTAAGTAGAGTTCAAGTATTTCTCTTTTTCTCTTATCTGTCTCACAGTGGAATGCTGTAGGAGGCTTCTAGTTTGTTCCTAGATGCTCAGCACCGAAATAACCACAGAGAAACTGTATTAATTAAATCACTGCTTTATCTATTAGCTCTAGATTCTTATTGGCTAGCTCTTACATCTTAATTTATCCCATTTCCATTATTTTATATTTTACCATGAGGTTAGTGGCCTACCAGCAAGGTTCCACTTGGCACCTCGTGCTCCATGGCGTCTCACTGACTCTGCCTTCTTTCTCCCAGCATTCAGTTTTCCCAGCCCAGCACTGTTCTGTCCTGCTATAGGCCCAAAGCAGTTTCTTTATTTATTAACCAACATATAGACAGAAGAACTTCCCATGCCATTTCCCCCTTTCTCTTTAAATGAAAAGGAAAGTTTTAACTTTAACATAGTAAAATTACATATAACAAAACAGTTATCAAGCAAGAATTACAGTTACAATATTTATATCTACTTTATCTTTTATCATAACTAAGGAAAACTATAATTCTAACTATCTATTCTTCAACCCTATCAAAGACTCCAGAAGGATATATTACCTAAGTAAACAGGAAGTATATTGTAAGAAACTTCAAAACTCTAGAATTCACAGATACATCTCGCTGCCTGGACAGTCACCCAAAGTTCTTCTGTATCATTGGGGCACCCATTTTCAGGCCACAGGTCCATAGTATCCAGCAGACTTTTCCATGAAGCAAGAAATTTCAATGACAGTTCCACCTATATTGGCAGTTTGTCAGTCAATTTCCTCTGTGTCCTTCAGAATGTCTGGCAGACTCTTTTATGAGGCAGGAACCGCAAAGGACCATCTCACCTTTAGGCCAAGTTCAGCATTCATCTCTCCATGGGTCTTGGATGTCCAGCTCACACAGCATAACATCAAGAAGTCTAGGTAAGAGCAGTTTCTTACCCAAATGGCTAGCAAACTCTATATGGAGCCTCTTTGGTGCCCATCTTCCTCTCGAAGTAATTGGTGCTGCCAGGAGCAGATGTGTCTCACCATAAAAAGTCTTAAGTTATTAAAACACTTTAAATGTCGTATTCTGTAGCTCTTTGAAGTGATTGAAGAATACCTATCTAACTGAAATATATCTCTGTACATCTAGAAAACCTAACATGTCTATAAACTTGATTATTATAGGTGACTCTATTAACCTATATTTCTTAATTATACATTACATTTTTAAATGAGTTGCACAAATATAATACCTCAATCAAGAGCAGAAATATACATATAACAAGACTGACCTTTAAATTTGTATCAATAAAGCAAGATCCATACCAATGCAAATCTCTATAGCATATTCCCCTTTAAATGTAAACAAGAATTTATAACCAATATTTGGGAATATGGGTGCAGCTCTCTCCGAACTGCTTCCTGCTTTTTGTTGGGCAAAATATTTTGGTGGGTGTTCACAATGACCTTTCAGGGGGAATTGGTCCATCAAACCACATTAATCGGGAAGGATTCCACAGGTTCCCATTCTCTGTAGAAACAAAAGAAGAACCTCTTTTACAAAGCAACAAATCCTTAGACCCAAATTTTGAAGTCAAGATGTCTTTAAAACATATATGTTGGTTTAGCTTAGTTAGCAGCCTATAAAATGAAATGTCTCTCTGTAATTAGCTCCTTCACATCAAAAAATTCAATGAAAACACAATAATATACATAATCTAAACTCTCTATGTATATTCCATCTTTATGTGGCTTATTTTTCTTTACTTCTTTTAATCTATGACTGTCCTTACTCTGTCTCTTTAAAGACTTTTTTTTAATAAATGATTTACTTCTTTTTTAACTCTCTACACTCTTTGTCTTCTCTTTCCCAAGCCTACATACATTTATCCAACACTGTGACCCATGTAGAGGTCTTTTTATCCGAACCTGTCTTTATTGTGTATCTGTAATCCTTTTCTGTCTAGGAGATCTTCTTAAAATGCTAAGCTGTGTTCATTACTAGAATTAAGGCTGCTTTGTCTTTTGCCTCCATCCAGTCCAACATGTTGGAGGTCTGTTCACAAGCCATTCTCACAGCCCCATTTTCAGGCACACAGAGGATCTATGTTGTCATTAAGCAAGTTGTATCAATCTGCTCACAAACCCCATTTAAATGCTTGACATCCTGAAAGAGCCAGAGTTTGTACTAGCAGTACTGCCCAGGAAGCCACCATTTTGAAACTGTGCCGTGGTTTTTTTTTTTTTTTTTTTTTTTTGCTACTGCTGAATCAGGAAGATCTCTCTTAAAGAAATCATGCCTCTGTTTGCTTTTAGCAAACAGAGCAAGAAGCTGCATTAAACTCTGGTCTGTGTGTGTGTGTGTGTGTGTGTGTGTGTCTAGAATTCCTTTTCAAGCTTTATCAGGATTTTATATGGATGTACTTACCCACATAGGTGCACCAATTTGTTGTAGGAAGCTGCTAGTTTTCTCCCAGATGCTCAACCCTGAAATAACCATACAGAAACTATATTAATTAAATCACTGTTTTGCCTATTAGCTCTAGATTCTTATTGGCTAGCTCTTACATCTTAATTTAACCCATTTCCATTATTTTATATTTTACCATGATGCTCGTGGTCTACCCTCAAGGTTCCAACTGGCAGCACATATCTTTCCCCTCTGGTGGCTCCGTGGTGTCTCACTGACTCTACCTTCTTTCGCCGAGCATTCTGTTTAGTTTTCCCAGCCTATCACTGTTTGCCCTGCTATAGGCCCCAAACAATTTCTTTATTTATTAACCAATAAAAGCAACACATAGACAGAAGGACTTCCCACACCAGTTGGACTAAAATGGTGAGTCTTCTACCTTAGCTTTTGAGTGTTAGGATTATAAGTTTGTGCCACTGCACCCAGCTCAGCACTTTGGTACTTTTCATTGTGATTTCTTCCAAGTACAGAGTACTGAATGTGTTAATAACTTGTTAGCTTTTCTCTTGCCAATCTGTCTTTTGTTAGAGGGGTCTATTGGAATCAAGAACTCATGAAGCTTGAAAAAAGTTAATTTTTTTTTCTACAGGTAATCAAGAGAATGTCCCAGTATAATCTTGCCATACATATCTAGGATCTGGGGTCTTATTTCTGAGCAGTTAGAAACCATTGTAAAATTTTAAGAAGAGGACCTTAATGATCTAATCTATGTTATAGCTACTATGGGAAGTATGGGTTAAAGGGGACAAGTATAGCATGAAAAAACAATTAGAAGTCTACTGCATTGGTTCAGACTAAAAGCACCAGTGCCTTCAGAGGCTAGGATTGGGGTTCAATAGCAGAACATTTGCCTACCATTCATGAGACCTTGGTTCTGTATTCAGCACTGAAACACACACACACACACACACACACACACACACACACACACACACACACACAGAGAGAGAGAGAGAGAGAGAGAGAGAGAGAGAGAGAGAGAGAGAGAGCTATGCATAGTTCTGTTGGAGGAGGGATTGCTCTGAGAAGTGACAGTGTGATCATTATTTCCCAAGCCATAGGAATCTTGTATTACTTCTCACCTTCTTTTTTCTATTTTCCATCAAGGTATTCTTACAAAATATATTAGAGTATTAGATAAATGAAATGGATTTCCATTATCAATTATTACTAGTACTTATAAGTCTGCACCTTTTTTATTTATTTTTATTCTTTTTTTTTCTTTTAAGACAGGGTAATTCTGTGTAGCTCTAGATGTCCTTGAACTCACTATCTAGACTAGACCAGCCTTGAATTCATAGGTCTGCCTGTTTCTGCCTCAAGAGTGCTGGAATTAAAGGCTTATGCCACCACTGCCCAGCTATTTTTACTCTTATGAGGCCTGGGAAACTGGATAACAACCTCTTCTCAACTCCCTATAATTAAATCTAGGAGGCACTGTCGGTATCTGCGGCAACAGCCTTTTCCTCTTTCCTTTTAGCTGAGGGAGAATCTAGGCAACTATATTTTTTCTCCTTGTAGTGCTCTTACCATTCCTTGCTTCTTTGTTTTGTTCCTCTCTTTCTCTTCCTCCCCCACCCTCCTTCTCCCCTCTTCTTCCTTACTTCTTTTTCTCTTCTTTATGAGAGATGATAGAAGACATGGAAAATAATGTGACATGGGAAGAAGGAGGAACAACCCCTCATCCCAGACTCTTTTTGAAGTCTATTGCTATCTTTTAGAAATAAGTTCATGGTTTCAAAGAAAGAGACCCTCACTCCAATTAATCTGTCTCAAAATGACAAAACTTTACTTCTGATACAATGAGTATACTATTCACAAATGTGGATGAGCAAGTAAATGCACCAGGACACAAAGTTCACTTGGATTTTGGCCATTTAAGTCATTCATAGTCTAAAAATGCAGCTCAGCAAGGCCTTTGTATATAATTTGGTGGGGGAGATTAAAACATTTGCCATGATAGACATGCTAACATGGAGGTGGGAAATCACACAAGGCCTAAAAGCTCTAGACAAAGATCTATAGGCAACTAAGGAAAGCTAAGAGTGGTAGAAATAGTCTTCCCAAGGGAAGATCACAGCGACTGATTATCCAACACCTAATGATCAGCCCTGAAGACATATTCTTACAGGGAACATACAGATTGAACAAGTTGTATCTGTGTTTTAAGGAATACTTATATAAAAATATAGGTAACAACAATTAAAATTAGGCCATTAATTTAAGAGAGATCAAGGGAGGGGTACATGGGAGCAGTTGGGGGAAGGGAAATGATATATATTAAATTCAATTTCAAAAAATAGTACTTATGAAATACACTTGGATAAAGGTCTTACAAAGTGAAAGAGATAAAAATTGAATAAAAGTCTTATATTTAAAAAGTCTTAGAAATTGGGAGAGATAAAAAGATTTTGATTTTTGTCATAAAAGTTTTCTTACACATCCATGAGTCAAGAATTCCAAAATAATTAACAAAATTTGCTGTGAAGGTTGTTGATATAGAGACGATATTTTATTTCAAATGCAAATGTTGTAGTGTATGTGTGTATGTTTGTGTGTGTGTGTTATACATGTGTGAGTGAAAGCATGCAGGTGTACATGTGGCATCAGGGAACAGCTTTGTGGAATCATTTTTCTCCTTCCATGTTTAAAAGGATAAACTCAGATCACCAGACTTATATAGCAAGGGCCTTTAGAGCATAAGCCATCCCCCTAGCCTGTTGTGGAATATTAGTTTAAGATGTGTTACATTTGTTTATGCAGTGGAATATTTGTTTAAAGATGTAAAGGTGTGCTGTGCTTTTTTATGTTGCATTTGTTTAAGTCTGTGAATATGTGTTACTTTGCCAGCCTAAAACACCTGTTTGGTCTAATTAAGAGTTGAACAGCCAATAGCAAGGCAGTAGAGAGGGATAGGCAGGGCTGCTAGGCAGAGAGAATAAATAGGAGGAGAAATCTAGGCTCAAGAGGAGAGGGAGTAGCAAGAAAAGGAGACAAAAATGCCAGGGACCAGTCACCCAGCCACACAGCAACCCAGCCGGCCATGGGAGTAAGAAGTAAAGAAAGATATACAGAATAAAGAAAGTTAAAAGAGCCCAGAGACAAAATGCAGTTAAAGTGAAGCATTATTTAAATTAGAAAAGCTGGCTAAGAAACAAACTAAGCTAAAGCCAGGCATTCATAAAGTAAGACTAAGACTCCATGTATTTATTTGGGAGCTGCGTGGTAGGTCCCCAAAGAGTAAAAATAATCAGCTACACTAGCCCCTAGTTTTTTTTTCTCTTTTGCTTTTATTTGTTAACCATTTTATTTCTAAACTCTCCTTTCCTCAAAAAAAAAAAAATGTAACTATGCTCTGTTAATCCCACTGGGCAAGAATAAGACCAGCATGATGGACTCTTGTCAGGTCCAGGGTTCCCAGAAAATGGCCACAAGCTATATACCTCCTGCCTTCATCCAATGGGGCAAGCATACATCCTGGCATGCTTCCTGCCTATGTACCTCCCACCTACTTGTGATCAAGCATATCCAGTGCAGTTGGGTTAAACTTGTTTAGGGAAATAAAAATTATATGGCTTGTTATCTTATTTGATCATCAGCCTCCAGCATCTCAGGAACTGCCTGTCCATGGGCAATGGGCTTACAGGCTAGAGGGTTTTTTTGTTTTATGAATCTCTTAGGCACAGTAATTAAATCTTATAACTAGCTCTCACAGCTCATGTTTGGCCCTACCAAGACAAAACAAAGCAGCAAAGGAAAAGGCTTTTATAATCCCATCCTACTTCACCTGTTGTTTTTTTCAAGTCATTCTCATTTTCTTTCTTAGTTGCTTTCCCAGTCCCTTTCCATAGCCAAACTTTCTGAGTTCCCTAATTCCACACCCAGTATGTGCATCCTATTGCTACTTACTGCCCTATTCTACCTGCCTTTGTGAATCTACATAACATAACTTGGCTGGCATATGAGTGCTTTGGGGACAGAAGGAATGTGGATTGCTGGAGAAAGCTAAACAATATGCCAGCCACAAATAAGGCTGCACTTTCAGTTTCTTGGTTTCTAGAGCCATGCATGTGCACATGCAGACAAGCCTTCAGGCCGAAGTGCCTGAATGTTAAAGGGCCCTGCGTGACTCATGTGTGCGCATGCATGGTTATATCCATGTACGACTCAGCTAAGCCCTTGTGCGCATGCGTGAGCCCCGCCATCTGCATATTACACAGTCATGCCAACTCTCTGTGAGCATGTGCTAGGCAACTTTTAAAAATCTGGATGTACCATCTTTCTCTCTCTCTCTCTGCACACTAACTTCCCTGGCCTGTGCACGGCCCCTCTAATAAACTCCTAAGTGGGTTTGTTGCATGTTTTGTGGTTCTTTCTCACTTGTGCCAGGTAATTTCACTCGTGCTGTGCCAGGTAATTTCACTCGTGCTGTGCCAGGTAATTTCATTGGTTCATTGGTGCCATGAGACTTGGGAGGCTCTCCCACCCTAGCCTGTCTCCCGGGGTCAGGATCCAGAATTGGGTATTTTTTTTTTCTACAACAATCACGTGTACCATATGCCTGAGCGCGATTTCTCCACACAACACCAACTTCAGTTGGTGAGTTTCCCTCATTCTGGTCAGCTTAACCATTTCTCTGAACCTGAGGAATTTACCGTTGAGCTCCCGGAAATCTTCTGGTATTCCTAAAAACAGGGGGACAGCCCCCAACCACTGTCTTTAAGGCTACAGTTGAGCCCTTCACTGACATCCATCTCTGGATTGCTTCCCTTAGCTGAAATCGTGTTTGGATGGCCTGGGGTCAGTCCTCCTATGACTGGGGGCCCAGGGTCCCTCAGATTCTTCTTTCTCTTTTTTTCTAATCAGCAGGCTGAGTTAATAGCCCTTACCCATGCCTTCCAGATAGCAAAGGGACAATCTTTAAATGTTTACACAGACTCCAAATATGCCTTTCATATCCTCCTGTCTCACGCAGCTACCTGGAAAGAGTGTGGGGTTCTTATGATGAAAGGAGGATCCATTACTAATTCAGGTTACATTATGGACCTGTTAAAAGCCTTCCATCTCCCCAAAGCTATAGGAATTATTCACTGTGGATCTCATCAGACCAACAGTTCCATTATTTCCAAGGGAAATAACTGGGCTGACTAAGCAGCTAGAACAGCAGCATTCCAGAGCCCAAACCTACCTCAATCACCTCAGGGGGTTCATACAGTACAGCTCGCATTCTCACAGACACCCCCTGACACCCAGCAAATGCTGTTCTACCTACATCAGCTCTTTCATCCTAATAGCAAAGCTCTGCTTCATTTTGTCAAGGCTCAGCTCCCGCCCACCCCTGAGGACTTAGAGTTCTTAAAGGCTATCACTGCCTCTTGTCAAATCTGTTAAAACTCAAATCCCAAGACCAAATATTGTAGCTTCCCTTTTTCCCACCCACCAGGCCAGGGACTTTCTCCCAGGAACTGACTGGCAGCTGGATTTTACTCATATGCCCACAGTCAGAAGAGTTAAATATCTCCTTGTTTTGTTGGACACCGTGTCTGGGTGGATTGAAGGGTTTCCCACTACTAACAAGAGGACCCAGATGATTTCTTCTCTGAGAAATCATCCCCCAGTTTGGAATCCCAACCTCTTTTCAGTCAGATAATGGCCCAGAGTTTACTTCCCAGATTTTGCAAACTTTGTCTAAGGCTCTTAACATTCCCTGGCATTTTCATATCCCATACCACCCTCAGTCTTCAGGGAAGGTAGAACAAACTAACCATTCCTTTAAAAAAGTTCTTGTTAAAATGTCACAGGAGCTTCACCTTGATGGGTAAAACTTTTGCCTCTGGCCCTTCTTAGGCTTAGGTCTCTCCCCCAAACTCCCATTTTCATTTCGCCTTTTGAATTCATGTGTGGCAAGTTTTAGTCCCCGGCCTCTCACCTAAAACCTCTCCCCTTCCTGATCACCTGCTTACTCCACTGTTATCCCATCTTTGCTCCTATTTTACCAACTACTCATTACCTCAACCATGTGCTAATTCATGCCCACCACCAATTAAAATAGGGGATCAGGTACTATTCTCTCCCCCAGATCAACCCCTCTCACCCCTTTCCCCTAAATGGCAGGGCTCCTTTAATGTAATTCTTGTAACTCCCACAGCTGCCAAGCTCGAGGGACTTCCTCATTGGATTCACCTGTCCCACTTTAAACCTTTCACTCTTCTATCTCAAGATACTCCCTTGTGTGTGTGTGTGTGTATATATATATATATATATATATACACATATATATATATGGTAACTCAAACAGGGCCCTGTTCCCTTAAATTCCAAAGGGCACCAAGATGAGCCACTCTTTCTCCAGTTCTGGAAAAATAAAAGACTCATCACTGTACTCAACTCTCCTGTGCCAAAAACTCCATATATTCTCCCTCTTCTTCTTTCTCCTATCTGCTTTACCAACTTCTCTATATCTCTAATGTCATGATTAAATTTCCAGTTAATCACTCAGCTGTTATTACAGGGACCATCATTAAACATAGAGCCAGTGGTACACCGACTGTCAAAAGCCCAGTTGGTAAGAAACAATAAAGAGTTTGCAGCCCCAAACTCCAAAAGCTCACAAAACAGACTTTAACATAACAGATTTATCACTGACTGCAACAGTGTCTCCTGGATGTTAAGGTAATACCATGATGCTAAAGGAAAACAAGTGCCTTAAGATTTACTTCAGGTAAAAACATTAAGGAGTCTAATAATTCCCCTTTCCAATAATTCCCCTTCTTTTCCTCCCCCCTCCCCACAATCTTCCATTCCTACATTATATTATTGTAATCATAGGCTTTTAATATGTATAAAATTTATTTCTTTTCAAACATTTTTTCTATAAGCTCCAGGGAGCCAATTGGACCTACCTAAACGGACCAGACTTGCCCAGAATGAGTATCATTTAATTCTTTCCTTACCATCCCTGGTCTTGGGAACCCCTGGGAAATTCCCTCCCCTACCCCTGTCCAAAAGAACCCCCCTCTGTCTTCCATCTTGGGACTGTCCTCCCTTAATCACCGGGATCTAAAATTTCTTCCAGACATAATTCTCTGCCTTTCCAGCATCTTGCGAGGTCCAAGCTGCCAGCCAGCCAGTTCCACAGAGCCTGGAAAATACAACAGTAATCAGCCACCTCAGGACATGGTCAAGCATCTCAACTCCCTGACACTCACATAATCAACAAAAAGCAGTCTCCAGAGGCCTGACGACACCCACAAAATCAGCATGAAGCAGTCATGAGAGACCTTATGATGCCCCATTCCCACCCATTAAGACCCTCAAACTCCCAAAGTTTTATAATAAACAAATGGATGGAATATAATTATTCAGCCACAAATAAGGTTGCATTTCCGGGTTCTAGAGCCATGCACGTGAAGACAATCCCTCAGGCAGAAGTGCCTAAATTAAAGGGCATCGTGTGACCCACGTGTGTGCATGCATGGTTACATCCACGTATGACTCAGCTAAGCCCTTGCGCGTATGCGTGAGCCCCTTCATCTGCATATGACGTAGTCACGTCAACCCCCTATGTACATGTGCTAGGCAGCTTTTAAAAAGCTGGACTCACCAGCTTTCTCTCTCCGCACACTGATTGCCCAGGCCCGTACACACCCCTCTAATAAACTCCTAAGCAGGTTTGTTGTGTGTTTTGTGGTTCCTTCTCACTCGCACCAGGTAATTTCAGTGCCTATTTGAGGCAGACTTTGTTTCTAGATGCTGTCAGTCTCTCAAGACCTTCCTCTTCTCTGTGAAGAAAGGTGTGTAACCTTCAACTCCCCATCCTTATCTGACTTTCCTAAGGTGTGCAGGATTCTAATGTTGTTGAGAAAGCAGTGTCCTTTTTCCTATTTAATGTTTTGTCACTTCATTGCAGTGAACTTTTAGGTGGCAGAGGAAACTAACACCATTTGTCAGCAGGCTGCTGTGATGGAGACACAGCTTCATGCTGTAACTTGTAGCAGCCTGGGGAGTTCTTCTCAGCAACCTTCATTCAAGTAAAGCTTAATGCTTGTTTTTTCAGAACAAGCCAATATAAAACAGAGCTGGAATGTATTAAAATTTGCTTTTAAAATATTTAGGAATGGAGGTTAATAGTGAGACTAACGCTCAGGGAAAGAAGAGAGAGTGGGATGCATTTCTCAATGGAGAGTCTCACTCCATTGTCTTTACGACAGCCATATGTGCCTCTTTGGTAGATTATTAAAATGACCTTAGAAGGTTGCTGAGGCCCCTACAGCTCTTTGCACCTAAAGGAACCACAGGTTGACTCTCCTATTGGATCCTGACAAAGGTATATCTGGATGCAGCTTAAATCTCGTCATTCTTTCGTAGACACCTTACTACATCTAACAGATCTAGAATGCAATGCAGCTTCTTATGGGAAATACAAAGATTTCTCTCCCAAATATGGTGGTTGAGCTTGAGGCATGATAGAAACCCAGTCTATCAGAAGTAGATAATAAGACAGTATAAAAAAGCAGAAAAAATCCTGGGGCCATGATGGGAAAGAGAAAAAAAGAACAACAACCCGGGGCCTTTGCTAGGAAAGTAGCAAGAATTCCAGCACAACTGAACATCAAAGCCACAAACCTCAGTGTGGCCTGGATCAAGGTCCTAAAAGTCTAGGGGAACTCCTCAGACTACTGAGGGTAGCAGTATAGAACTGGGTCTCTATCCCTTTACCACTAACAAACTGAAGGCAGTTAAGGAGAAATAGATGCAGGAGAGTTCTTTTTGCCTTTCTTTTGGACTAAACGCAGTATACAGATTTCCAAATACTAAAGGCACTCTAAGCCTTTCTCTAGGAAAAACAAACACAACATTGGGCCCTACTTGACCTGAAGATGTTTTACAAAGCGGATGAAAATATAAATGTATGAGAAATAAGCCATGCCTTGCCAGGAAGAAATTGCTTACCTTTCCCTCACATTTGGTTTGATATGCAATGTCAACAGTCTTGTTATCTCAGCTTTCTTCCCTTCCACACCCTCCTCCTCCTAACCTTTATCACTTTTACTTACAGAACTGTACTTAATGGTGTTCTTAACGGCAGCCCTGGAGGCCTGGTTTGAAGCTGACATTCAAAAAGAAGTTGTGAGAAAGCTTTGACCAACAAACTGTCAAAGAAAAGACACAAACAGACCTACAGACAAAGAACTTCACTACCTCTTGGAAAAATGAGCAGGAATTTCCCATCCACTGCCTTGACCTGAACACTTTCAGATTGCCTTGTCTGGGACGAAGGGGAATGAAAAATGACAGACACATGTACAGAAGAGCTATGCAGAAAAGCTGGGGTCAGGTGAGCTATCTGCTCTGATGAAAGTGAAGCAGCAGCCTGAAACCTCAGCTCCTTTATTATATACAGGTACACGAGGAGGTCTACTCTCAGTAGAAGATCTCTATAGGGGAGTAGTCTCAGGCTGCAGTGATCCCCAAAATAGGAAGCTGTGTCTGACAATTTTCTAAACGTATTCTTTTTTTTTTTTGGCTTAAGGTCAACAGTTCATCAACATCCATAGTCTGACTAGGGAAAGGTCTTGCCATTACTATGGGTCTGGGGTACTGGGGACTTGAACATGGACATGCTTATTTCAACAATACGCATTCGCTCTCCCAAATCCACCATCCCATAAGGAAAACCTTGAGATGCAGGGCAGTGGTGACACAGGCCTTTAATCCCAGCACTCAGGAGGTGGAGGCAGGTGATCTCTGTGAGTTCAAGGCCAGCCTGGTCTACAAGAGCTAGTTCCAGGACAGGCTCCAAAACTATAGAGAAACCCTGTCTTGAAAAACCAAATAAAGAAAGAAAAGAAAGAAAGAAAAACCTTGAGGTACTTCCCTTTTTGAAAATGGGGGAATCTTTGAGGTGGAAGGTCTATCACATTTGTCTCAGACCCGAATCTGAATTAATAAACCGACTCTCCCATCAGTCTCTGCTTCCATTTGGCTTTTTTTTCTCGGTGAGATTTTAGTCTCTGAGTGGTTTGGGAACAGGTGGGCAGAGAGAAACTGGTCCAGTGGGACTGTGGGATAGTGAAAAGCCTTCCAGCCACAACTTCAGATTAGAATAACAGTGCTACAAGAAGAATCTAGATGAACAATGTTGCCTATGTTTGATTGACAGGTATAGCTTCCCCCAAGTACTGCTTCTATAGATTAAATTCCTTTTCTATTTATCAGCGGGCTGCTGTGATGGAGACACAGCTTCATGCTATAACTTGTATAAGAGTGATGCTTTTTTTATTTTATAAGAATGATGCTCAGGGCAAGAAGAGAGTGTGGGATGCATTTCTCAATGGAGAATTTCACTCCATTGTCTTAACTACAGCCATATACGCCTATTTGGTAGACTATTAAAATGACCTCAGAAGGTTGCTGAGTAACTGAAATATATTACAAGGTGCTTCCAGAGGTGTACCCAACAACAAAAATGTAGGAATTAAGGGCGTCTTTATTGTAAGCAAAAGTTAATATAGGGACAAGTGAGATGGCTCAGTGGATAAAGACACTTGCCACCAACCTGATAACCTGACTTTGAAACAGAACTCACCCCACATGGTGAAAAAAGAGAAGTTACACATGCAAGTTGTCTTTTGACTTCCACATGTGCACTGTGGCATTTGTGTGAGCGGCCATGTGCACACATATACATATTATTTTGTTAGAATTCTTGACTTGCAGCTGGCAAGAGATTTCAGTCAGATGCTCCAGTGAAGGAATTCATTTCTTTCCCCTATCACCAAATTGTCTACCTTTGTGTCCTGACTTACCTTGTCTTATCACTTGTCTGAAATGTTACTTGTTTTCCTATTTGGAGACAATTTTTTATATGGCCCATCAGGATGGCCTGAAGCTTGCTATGCACTTACTTTGGCTCTACCACAGGAGTAGGAGGGGCAACGACTTGATGTTGCTCTCTGTACAGCCTGAAGAGCTTCCAGAGACCTCTCCTCCATTAAATCAAGCTTTTGATTTCTGCCACAAAATTTCAGGGTGAGTCAGTGTGAAACAGAATTGGAGTTTATTGAGCTTACAGACTCAAAGAGACAGGCCTGAGTGCATACATAAAAAGATACATATTTAAGTGAAATATCTATAGCGACTCATGTGATTTTATGGCTTTTGAAGTTATATTGTTCAAAGGTGTAATGTATAACTAGGTTTAAAGATTACATAAAACACTTTAGAATTATGAGGTGTACTAGTTTCTTTCTTTCTTTCTTTCTTTCTTTCTTTCTTTCTTTCTTTCTTTCTTTCTTTTTAATCTGAAAGACTTTCTTAGCAGTACTGGAGATACAGTTCAGTGAGCCTGGAGCCTTCCTAGCACACCAAAGGTCCTTGATAAAATTCTTCAACACTCCGTAAATCAGGGTAATGGCACTGTAATCTCCTTCTCCAGAGGTGGGAGCAGGAGGTTCTGGTGTTAAAAGTTGTCTCCCAGCCTCAGCTACCTTTTGGCACCTGTGAACTACATAAAACCATGTTTTAAAACTCCCACAACAGGAAATTCAGATCAACTGCCTAACAGGGTGAAGTTATATAGAACTCAGAGGATGGCAGGAAGGATCAGGAGTTCAAGGCCATTTTATTATTTTTTATTTATTTATTTTTTAAATTTTTTATTTTTCCATTCAAAAACTGACCCTTCCTCCCCTTCTCCCATTCCCCTCCCGCTCCCCCACTAACCCTCCTCCCTCCCACTCCATCCTTAAGAGAGGGTAGGGTACCCTGCCCTGTGGGAAGTCCAAGGCCCTCCCCCTTCCATCCCGACCTAAGAAGGTGTGCATCCAAGTAAACTAGGGTCCCAAAAATGAGATTGTATAATGGTCTATGAAGTTGCTTGTTCAGATTTATGGGTGAGACAGGATTGCTAATAAAGCTAAAATCAAGATCATATATGTTTATGATGACATATATTTTGACCTTTAGTATGAGTTATTAGCTGTTTTAGTACTCTTATTTGTATCTCATCAGATAAATATACTTCTATTGCAGTAAGTCTTTGGTATGGTATGGCCAATTCTATCAAAATTCTTGATCCTCAGACAGCAAGAGATATAAGCCAGATTAAGAAGGCTAAGAGGATTCTTATCTTTCCCCATGTCCCCTCAGTTTCCCTGTCTTTCTCTCTTACCTCTGTTCAGGTCAGCCTTGACCTAATGGTGGCCCTGCCTCAGCCTCCTGAGAGTTAGGATAAGGGATAACACGCTCAGCTGGAAATGCACTAGTTGTTTTTAAAGATGCGTTGTAAGCTGCCATTCAAGGAAATTTCTTTGAGAATTACTAGAGTGACTCCTAAATGGAATATCTCATTAACAAAATTGCCCATTTTCTTATTATGCTTACTGTTGAATTATAGGACTTCATTTGTACTAAGAACCTATGATTGCTGAAGAAAAAATCATTTTATTTTGTCCACCATCATCATATACTTTGTGGTGCTTGGGGACCTAACCCAGTGTCTTGCTGGGCTTAGTGACAGAACCCTTTCCTAGCACATGCGATGCTCTTGGTTTGTTCCTGAGCATCACAACAACAAAAAAAAAAGCATTGGGCATGCTAGGCAAGTACTCTACTCTAGAGCTCTACATCACTACCCCTCCTCCATTGTCTCAATGAGTGCTATCATCTTTGATCTGGCAAAAGCACTAGTTTCTACATGAAATGTTATCTGATTGTTTCCATTTGTTTAGGTCCCATTGATAGTGCAGGCAGGCATTAAATAATTTTTTGGTATTACTTATTCATTTAGTTAGTTAGAGACAGAATCTTGCTATGTAACCCTGGCTGGCTTGTTATTCATTATATAGTCTAGGCTGTCCTTGGACTCATAGTAATCTTCCTGCCTCAGTTTCTCAGGTGTGTGCTTGCTTTGCTGGTCTTTAATATTTTTAAATCCTTAAACATATACACAGCATTGATTGCAATATAAAATAACTATCTAGAAACTACAAAAGCAGGATCTTTATTAAGACAGGGTCTCGTATAACCGAGATTGGCCTCAAATTTGTTATGTAGCTGAAGATATTGAACTTCTTATTGTGGTGCTTGGAGACCTAAGCCAGTGTCTTGCTGGGTTTAGTGACAGAACCCTTCAACTTCCCAGTGTTAGGATTAGATGCATGCACCATCATGCTCAGTTTTCTGCTGTGCTAGGGATCAAACTCAGAGTTTTGTGAGTGCTAGGTAAGCACTCCGTCATATGAGCTAATGCCCCAAACAGTTCCATAGAACTTAGAGATTTTTTTACATAGAAATTTTGAGCTGTAAACTAATAGCATAGTTGTCATTATTTTCATGGAATTAATTTTCTCAACATAGAAGAAAACTATTACTTATATGGTCAGTGCAACACTACGTACATATCAAAAAACAAAGTAAAACACAAACATACATATTTGTATTATTAATATGTCACAACTGGGTATAGTGATATATTTCCATATATATTAGCTTTTTTAATACTCATCTATATACTTTATATATATAGTAATACATATGTGTGTGTGTGTGTGTGTGTGTGTGTGTGTGTGTGTGTGTGTGTGACTAAGTTCAGAACCAAGGCTAATCTTGAAGCTTAGAGGGGTCTTGGCTTTCTACAGCTTTTTGTAAACTTATACTGTAGGCTGTCAGTTCTATATAAGTAACATTTACCAAAATTGTAGTCGTTACTAATAAAAACTCAGGAGTCAGACATTGAGATAAAAACCTGATAAAGCTAAAGAAAAGCAAAGGGGCGATTGGCTGACCTTACTTTCCACATTTTCCCATTCCAAAAGTCCCAGAAATCCCCCTCAGCCGCCCCTTCTCCCTCCCTAGCTGACTTCCTCAGTTTTCCAATATCTCTATGGCTAATCTGAGTCAGCCAATTGCTGCTGACTCCACAGCAGAGTGGCAGTGGGAACAATTCTCTCACGACATACATTCCTATACTACACAACCTTAATAATTGTACATGTCTCTCAGGGTTAGGTATCTTGACAGAATGCAAATTATTCATTTCTGAAAATTACTCAGGAAAGTCTTTTCACAAACAAAGAAACACATTTTCCAATTCTTTTTTTTGTAGAGTGCAAGCATTGACTATCAGTACAATGTGTGGAGGCCAAAGGTCTTTGGTAATCTTTGCTAATCTTCCTCTATCACAACTTCCGTTTTTAGATAGGGTCTATCACTGAACTTGGATCTTGCAGTTTCAGCTAGACTAGTCTGGCACTAAGTACTCAAGATCCACTGGCATTTCTCACTCCAGTCCAGGGATTACAGTCACTTCTTGCCATACCTGGCTTTTGCATGGGTCCTGGGGATCCAAATTTACAACCTCATGCTCACACAGCAAATGGTTTATCCACTGAACCAACTCCCAGTCTTGAAAATTCTCCTTTTCCTCAAGGTTTTAAGATTCTCAGCTTTACCAAATTCTAGTGTTAGTCCCATACTTTTGGGACTGCCCTGGTGTTTTCAACCAAAATTATTGCATGGCACGTTTAGACAGACAGAAAGAAAAGAACAAAGTTTATATCATTTCAAATAGTCCAAGTAGGATGTTCCCTATTTACTCTGTATTTTTTCCTTCAGGACAAATATCTGTAATAAGAGATCACATGTCATTTATAACATCTGAATATAACTCAACTGGCTTGAGATTAGTAATCATTAACAGTGTATTAGTTATCTACGGCTACATAAGAAATTCTCTTCAAATTTAGCAACTCAAAACAGCGAACACTAAACACATTGTGGTAGACAACTGTAAGCCCAGCATTCAGGAGCTTCAAGTTCAAGAATTTGAAGTTGGCTTAGGTAATAACAAGTTCCAGGTTACCCTGTGGTAGAATATGACCAAATTTTACCCTGTCTCAAAAAAAATTGTTTCAAGTTAAAAAAATCCAAAAAGATACATTATGTCTTGCATGTGCTTACATAACTTTTATTATGTTCTAGTTATGGATCTGAAATTCAAGTGTGGTGGCTTAACTGAGTACCTCTGCTGGCTTAATGAGTACCTCTGGTTCTGGTTCTTCTACATATTGCTATCAATGTGTCTGCTGAGACCACAGTCATCCTAAGTTTCTACCAAAGGACAGCCACTTCCAAATTCAAATATTTGGTTGTTGGAAAGTCTCTGTTTCTCTAAAGTTTCTTTCCATATAGGCCTCTTCACAGCAAACATCAGAATGCAGATGTTGGTTTCATCAGAGCAATCATGTAGCACAAATAATAAAAACCCAGAAATTGGGGTTCAAACTGAAAACCAGAAAAGCAAAGCAGCCAAGCCACTCAAGAAGTCTTACGATTACAGAAAGCCTGGTCCCGAGCTAGGGCGAGCGGAGGAGGAGGCACCGCGGCCGGCGGCCCAGTACTGCGGAGCGAAGCCAGCGGGCCGGCGCCAGCGCCTAGCAGCCGCCAGGGGCCGCAGGAAGCACCCCGGGGAGCGGCGGCGGCGTGTGCGTGTGGCCCGGGTGCGGGCGGCGGCGCGGGAACAGCGCAGAGCGGCAACCGGTTCGGGCGGGCGTCATCATGGACGAGAAGTTGTTCACCAAGGAGCTGGACCAGTGGATCGAGCAGCTGAACGAGTGCAAGCAGCTCTCCGAATCCCAGGTCAAGAGCCTCTGCGAGAAGGCTAAAGAAATCCTGACAAAGGAATCCAACGTGCAAGAGGTTCGATGTCCGGTCACTGTGTGTGGAGATGTACATGGGCAATTTCATGACCTCATGGAACTCTTTAGAATTGGTGGTAAATCACCAGATACAAATTACTTGTTTATGGGAGACTATGTGGACAGAGGATATTACTCAGTTGAAACAGTTACACTGCTTGTAGCTCTTAAGGTTCGTTACCGTGAGCGTATCACCATACTCCGAGGGAATCATGAGAGCAGACAGATCACACAGGTTTATGGTTTCTACGATGAGTGTTTAAGGAAGTATGGAAATGCAAACGTTTGGAAATACTTCACAGACCTTTTTGACTACCTTCCTCTCACTGCCTTGGTGGATGGGCAGATCTTCTGTCTACATGGTGGTCTGTCACCGTCCATAGACACACTGGATCACATCCGAGCACTTGATCGCCTACAAGAAGTTCCTCATGAGGGTCCAATGTGTGACTTGCTGTGGTCAGATCCAGACGACCGTGGCGGCTGGGGGATATCTCCTCGAGGAGCTGGTTATACCTTTGGCCAAGATATTTCTGAGACATTTAATCATGCCAATGGCCTCACGTTGGTGTCCAGAGCTCACCAGCTGGTAATGGAGGGATATAACTGGTGCCATGACCGGAATGTAGTAACAATTTTCAGTGCTCCAAACTATTGCTATCGTTGCGGTAACCAAGCTGCAATCATGGAACTTGACGACACTCTTAAGTATTCTTTCTTGCAGTTTGATCCAGCACCTCGTAGAGGCGAGCCACATGTCACTCGTCGTACCCCAGACTACTTCCTGTAATGGGAATTTAAACTTGTACAGTATTGCCATGAACCGCGTATTGACCTAATGGAAATGGGAAGAGCAACAGTAACTTCAAAGTGTCAGAAAATAGTTAACATTCAAAAAACTTGTTTTCACATGGAC
>PVIU01022438.1:0-29363 GCA_004026605.1 Ondatra zibethicus
CTGGGTAGATTAGGACACAGAAGAGATGGGAAGATAAGGCAAGAACATGAAATAGAAAGCCTGAATCTTGCTATAAATCTCAAAATCTATATTCTAGACATTTACTTCTTCCAGCAAGGCTCCACTTCTTAAAGGTTCCACAGCTTTCCAAACTATCCCCCACAGACTAGGGTTCACGGGACTAAATATATAAGAACATGAAGGATGTCTTATATTCAAATGTTCCAGCATTATTTTTTATAGAATGTAACTAAAGAGGAATTTCTTTTTTTTCTTAAAAGAATCACTTTTCATTTACGTATCAACCCCAGTTCCTCCCTGGTCCCCTTCTCTTTCCCTCCGCATCTCACCATCTTCAGATCCCCATCCATTCCTCAGATAAAGTAAGGCCTTCCTTGGGGAGTCAACAGTGTCTGGCATACCAACTTGAGGCAGAGCCAAGCCCCTCCCCTGCCCCGTATCAAGGCAGAGCAAAGTATCACACCCTAGGGAATGGGCTCCAAAAAGCCAGCTCATGCACCTGGGATAGGTCCTGGTGTCACTGCCAGCGCCTCCCCAACAGATCAAGCCACATGATTGTCACCCACATTCAGAGGGTCTAGTTGGGTCCCACGTATGATCCCCAGCTCTCAGTCCATAGTCCTTGAGCTCCCACTAGCTCAGGCTAGCTATCTCTGTGGTTTTCTCCATCATATTCTTGACTACCGTTGCTTTGTGGTTCTTCTTCCCTCTCTTCAGCTGCATAGCAGGAGCTCAGCCCAGTGCTTGGCTATAGGTCACTGAATCTGTTCCATCAGTTACTGGACATAGGTTCTGTGATGACATTTAATCTCCCCACTAAGCTGATTAAAGGGGAAAGTCCTTTCATCAATCCTCTACACCATTGCTAGGAGTCTTAGCTGGGGTCATCCTTGTGGGTTCCTGGAAGTTTCCCTAGCACCAGGGTTCTTCCTAACCTCATAATGGCTCCCTCTATTAAGATATCTCTTTCCTTGCTTTTCCTCTTAGCCTCTCCACCAAGTCGGTCTTTATCCATAAAGAGGAATTTTTAAAGGGAAATTCTTAATAATAACAGCCAATTTAATTGTAAGAAAACTCAAGATAGATGAAAGAGCTTCATAGATGAAGGGATAACTAAAGGACAAAATACATTATAATGGTATGCAGCTAATGTCATTGGAGGTAAAGTGTGGGTTGCAACTTTTCGATGTGGGGAGTAATGAAGTCAGTTTGTTATAAAGCTGAAGGCGTGAGACAGTGACATAGTTATCATGTTATTCTCTGACCCTAATGGCCATAGAGAAAAATAAAAGAACAGAAGAAAGAGATGATGCTATTTCTGATGGAAACCTAGGATGTGTAGTGTATTTGAGAAAAAATATTCAACTAGTGTAATGTGCAGGGAATGGTCCTGTTAGCTGGCTTGGGCATGTTGATTAAGTCTAGACTCTGCCCAGAGAGAAACCTTTGCATGTTTTTGATGAGTAAGAAAAATCCACAGGGCAAGGTACCCTGCCCTCTCTTAGGACTGGAGGGGAGGAGAGGGTGGGTGGGGAAATGGGAGGAGGGGAGAAGGTGGAAATTTTAAATGGTATTATTTATAAAGCAATAAAAAAAGAAAGAAAAATCTAAGCTGTCTACTTTGTTGTTCTTTGTGTTATTACATGCCGTCCTCACAGACTGCTATCTCAACTTGACATTGGAGGTAAAACAAAGGGACTTTCAGTAACGATCAAATTTATGCAGGCAATCAGTGGCTTAGCTGAAATTAGGGTTCAGACATCATGATCTGAAAGTCACGTTCCTGGGTTTGGAGAGACAGCTTATGAGGTAGAAGAATGCTTACTGCGTGAGCACAAGGACCTGAGTCCAGATCCCTAGCAGTCATGGAAATACTGTAAGTGGCCATGTACACATCTGATCCCAGCAGTAGGAGACAGATGGGAGATTCTGGACTCTCAGCCAGACAGTATAGATGGAACCACTAGGAGGTACAATGAGAAACTTTTGTCTCAAAAAATAAACTGGAAAAAGATAGAAGTCTGCACTGGAAATTTGGAACCCTCATAATACTTATTATTATTATTGTTCTTGGGAATCTAGGGTCATAGATGAAACATTGAAATTCTGGAGGAACCGAATCAGATCAAATGTCATTGCATGGTATGTTTTGTCTTCTAGGTCACTAGAAATAGATCCACTGCTGCAATCAATAGTAATCATATCACACGTCATGATTTTTCCCTTGGCCAGATATGCACTAAACCATCTCAAGATTCAAAGCATTCGGCAAGTTGTGGCAAGACAGGGCCACACAAAGCCCTCATCGGATTTTCATGACAAATATGGCAATATGCTGCTAATTAGTGGATCCACTTTCTGTTTTCTTGGATTTGTGTTTTATATGACACAGATGGGTGTAGAGTGGAACCTGTCTCCTGTTGGCAGAGCTACCCCAAAAGAGTGGAAGAATAAGTAATTATCTCTGGTATCATAATGCAGTTGTCTCAAAACAAACTTGTCATGAAAATGCTTTGTTAATTAAATATAGCATAACAAAAGAAATAAAATTCATTTGAAAGTTCTAACATGTCATCAAAGTTGTCATTTATTTCCTGGAAGAATGCTAGTTCCTAGAACACACTAGCAGTGATGTAGACACCAGGGAGTGTGAATACTGTGTATTTAAAAGTAGAATTTTAAAACAAGTTCTTCTGATTTAATGACTTATTCTAGTCTGCCCTTTCTCGTTCCCACTCTGGTCTGTACCACCATACTTTCATTGACATTGCTACCCAAACTTCTTCATTACTTTTCTGCTTTTCTGCTCATTGTCTCATCCCTTGACCTGATCCCTCCCTCATCATGATGCAGTTTTTCAACAGTCAAGATAATCTTAAAGCTGTTATGATGTCACTCCCATCTTGTAAATCCAGAAACTCATTTGTCTCTGGTGTCCAAGCTCTTACATAGGAAAAACGGCTCTGGATGCTGCAATGGCATTTTTCCTCCTGCATCTAGATGCTTTTGTTTCTTTCTTGTACATGGGATGCACTTTTGATATTTGAATCACTTCTTCATAACTTCTTGGTTTTGCTCACATGTCATTTTTTCAGAGTGTACTACTGTCTCGGCAGTGGCGGCACATACCTTTAATCCCAACCCTCAGGAGGCAGAGGCAGGCAAATCTCTGAATTCAAGCCAAGCGTGGTCTACAGATTGAGTTCCAGGATAGACAGAACTACATAGAGAAGCCCTGTCTCAAAAAACAAACAAAAGACCCTGCTGCTTCTGTTTTGGCCTTGCTTTCTGTCTCTCTCTTACTGCCCTAGCCTGTTTTCTGAATAGCTCTTTTCACTATCTGACTTTCAGGACAGTTTTTACCCTTCTTTATTATTTGTTTGTGAAACTCTGTAAGATCATAGGCTTCAAATGCTTTTTGTGATTTTGTATTCAGAACAGGATCTGGTAGATGAGACTTTCAATTACATTGAAATGATGAATAAATGGGTGACTATAGGTAATCATAGCCCACATTCATTAAAAAATTAAAAATAGGAATTTGATTTCCACTGAGGGTTGTAATTAGATTACTGGAGACTATTTTAATTATGTTTCATTTTACAAATTACTCTTCCCATAAAACTTCTTCCCATAAAACATTTGCAAACTCACATTTCTTTTGTCAATCAGGAATCAGAGGATGATGGGGATGGGGCTTTCTGGTGCAGGAGTTCATATTTCTATAGAGTATTCAGAAAGAGCTGAATTCATCTCAGGGCAGGAGTAAGCACCCACTATAGATCCACTCACCTCGTTTTTGACTAGTCTCAAGACTTTGTAGGATGTGGCTGGGTAGATCACATCTTAGTCATGTGGGAATCACCAAGGGTAAAATCATAATCAAATAGTAACACTCCTTGCTTTTCCTCTTGAGTCTTTATTGCAGCCCATTATTATCACCCTGTCATATATTCTGTTCAAAAGAAAGTAATTAAATCAAGCCTGTAGCTCAGCAGAAGGCATTAGACTAGTGCAAGGGTGTGGTTACCTTACAAATGAGATCTGTGCCTTCTTGAATCTTTGATGGATGCAGAATTGGAATGTTGTAGAGACTGTTTCTGTTGTGTTCTGGGAATATTTCTAATTCTTCCTGTACGATGGTGAGAGTTGTCTAAAATTTTAATATTTGATCCGTTGAATGTCTGAATAGTAGCTCATGCTTCAATCTGTTCTCCCCACACCCTGTTTTTCTCTATTGTGTAAATTTTCTGAGTTTTTGTTTTTTCTATTTGTATGTTTGCCTTACTTTTATTGCTAGAATTTGGGTAGTCGTATACTGATTGGATCAGGTGGGATTTACTCTGGTGAGCAAAAAAGGAATATGAATAATGTAGAATACAGAATTAATTATGGGAGTGAGGATGAATACAAATGTGGTAGGTGATGAGAAATCGTTACAAGAATTCTTTGTCTATAGGTCTGACAGCTGTTCTCAGTGAAGGAGGAATGATGCATGTGAAGTAGGAGAGAGAGAGGCCCAACTGGATTTGGGACACTTGTGCTGAAACCATGAATTTAAATTGGAATGTACTCATCTTAGTCATTAAGATATGTTGATGACCTATAGGAGATGGTGGTAACTTCACAATGGGCCTGCACACTTACTTACCTGGCCCTTAACTTACCTTAACTCTGTTAACAGAGACTGCTTGTTTGATTCCTGGCTGCTCAGACCGAAATATAACACAGAAACCATGTTATTTGCAACACTGCTTGGCCAATAGCTTGGGCTTCTTATTAACTAACTCTTACATCTTAAATTAACCCATTTCTATTGTTTTATATTTTACCACGAGTCTTGTGGCTTACCAGCAAGGTTCTGGGGTGTCTGTCTCCTTCTGGAGCTATATGGAGTCTCTTTGACTCTGCCTACTTTCTCTTTCAGATTTCCTGCCTGGCTTTATTCTGCCCTGCCATAGGCCCAAAACAGTTTCTTTATTGACCAGTCGTAATGAAACATATTCACAGCATACAGAGAGGAATCCCACATCACCCCCCCTTTTCTGTCTAAATGAAAAGGAAGATTTTAACTTTAACATAGTAAAATTACATATAACAAAACAGGAATCAAACAAGAATTATAGTTAAAATATTTAGTCCATTTACATTAGACAAATCAAGGAAAATAATCTATCATCTGTCCTATCTTTATGAGTCTAAAGTTTTATATCTAACTTATCATTTATCATAACTAAGGAAAACTATAACTATCTTTCTTCAACTCTTCAAAGATTCCAGAAGGATATATTACCTCATAATTGGAAGTGCATTGTAAGAGACTTCCACAACTCTAGAATTAACAGAGACATCTTGCTGCCTAGACAGTCGCCCAATGTTCTACTGTAACATTAGGGCATCCATCTTCAGCCTACAGGCCCATAATATCTGGCAGACTTTTCCATGAAACAGGAAATTTCAAAGACAGTTCTGCCTATATTGGCAGTTTGTCTGTCGCTTTCTTCTGTGACCTGTAGAATGTCTGGCAGACTCTTTCATGAAGCAGGAACCCTGAAGGACCATCTCACCTTTTTAGGCAAGTTCAGCAGTCTATTTTTCTGTGGGTCCTGCACGTCCAGTTTATACAGCATACCATCAAGCAGTCCAAGCAAGAGCAGGTTCTTGTCCAGATGGCTAGCCTTGAGACTTTGAAGACAAATTCTATAAAGAATTTCTTCAATGCCCATCAATCTCCCTGAAGTAATTGATGCAGCCAAAAGCAGACATGTCTCACTGTTGAGGAAATTCTGAGTTCTTAAAACATTTTAAATGCCATATTCTGTACATCGTTGAAAGATATGAAGAATACTTATCCATCTGAAATATATCTCTGTATTTCTAGGAGACATAACATGACTACAAGTTTGGCTATTATAAATGACTATTAATCTATATTTAACTATACATTTTTAAATGAGGTGCACAAACACAATACCTTAATTGAGCAGAAATATACATATTACAAAATTGACCTTAAATTTGTATCAATAAACCAAGATCCATACCAATGCAAAGTAGACATCTCTATAGCATAACTCAAAGGAGAAAACCTAGTGGGAATCTAGGTTTAGCTCTTTTTTTCTTGTCAGTGAAGCAAGCTGGAAGTCTAGAGGCAAGGAACGCAGGCTACTACAGTACTCTACCCAATCTTTGAAGTGTAAAGTTGTTGGTTTTCCATGCTTGCTTTCCTTTTCTCTCAGGAATTTTCCTTATTTAACTAGCCATTCCCTGAAGTTACAGAAAAGGAAAGGTGCTGTGGCTTATACGTTGAATGTCACACCAAGGTCCATACATTAAAGGCTTTGTCCTTGAAACTGGTGGAAAGTATACCAGAGGCAGTCTTTTTCTTGTTTTATTCATGATATTTAGAAGGTCTTTTTTTCTCATAAAACTGTAGCAAAATACCTAGAGCAAAATAACCATTCTTTTTCTGCAACTTCCTGTTTAAGGCTGCATATGTGTGTGTGTGTGTGTGTGTGTGTGTGTGTGTGTGTGTGTGTGTGTGTGTGTGTAGTAAGTGGAGCAGGCTGCATCCGGCTGCCTGGCTCCCAGCTGCCCTGGTAACATATACCTGAAATAACGACACAAAAATTCTATTAATTAAATTACTGCCTGGCCCATTATATCTAGCCTCTTCTTGGCCAGCGTCCGTCTTGGGCAGGAGATCCATGGTGAATAAAGAAAACTGCCTTGGCCTTTTGATAGGGCAGAAATCAGGTAGGCAGAATAGACAGAATGGAATGCTGGGAAGAAGGCAGTGTGGCAGATGCCATGGTTCTCCTGCCCGAGACTGATGCTGGTTAGAAGCTTTCCCCATAAGCCACGACCTCGTGGTGAACACAGATTAATAGAAATGGGTTAGATCAAGAGCACTGATGGCTGGAGGGATATTTCCTTTCTTCCTGTATATGGTACCACATGAAAGTACTTTTGGTTTTTCTGCTTGATAGTTTGGGTTGTCACCAGTAGATAATAAGCAGACAAGGTTTGGTGAACTGAATTTTGTATTATATAGTCTACATGATGTCCATTCTTGTTGATTGGCCACTGTATTTCAGAGCCAATGTGGAAGCAGAAGATGATTGGAAAGAAGAAATTGATAACTATCAGACTGAAACATTTTATGTCCCTTATTGTTAGGACATTCCTCTGCCGAGCCTCCTGCCAGAGTGCATTTAGGTAGGACATAAATGCCTCCCATTCTGCATTCGTTTACAGAAATCTGTTCACATAATCCTCCATCAGACATCGTGTTACCAATTTTCTAATAGTCTTCTAATTCCCTGACTATTCTGCCAAGGTATCAGCTAAAACCATTGATCAGTGTAGAAATAAGCCTCTGACCATATCTCCTTGCAAGAAAACAAGAAGTTGTGTACAGTACTGGATGTACTTCACAATAACAAAATTGCCTATTTTTACACAGCTTACAGGAAATCAGCTTGTACTACTGAAAATGTCCACTGTCAAACATTGCCAACAAATCTTGCAAAAGCTAACATAATACTACTACTTGCTTGCAGACTGGCTATATGAAATGGACCAGAAGAGCATGGACTCAGCTAACTCTACCTGTAGGTTTTAAGGGCCATGAAGCATCGCCAAACACAACTAGTGACAATTAATCAGGACTGACTCTTAAGCTGCAGGGTCTATTTCCTCCCAAGGCCAGTCATTCCAGAGCTTTCCTTTGGATATGAATGTGCAGAGATCTAGAGAAGGAGAACTGCAACCTGAGGAGAATCTTAGATTTTCTGTGAAAACAATGGGAACAAATAAACTAGAGTGCTGGAAGGCAGGGATAAGAAATGAATGTAGCATCAAGTCAATATTTTAAAATGGCGCTCTTTTCTTACCTTTGCCCTGGAGGTTATTTTTTTTTTTTTTTTTTTTAATTTGGAAGTAGCAATTTAGTCTATCTTTTTAGAGAGGGAGAGAGAGAATGCACTTGCATGTGTATGTACACAGAGGACAACTTGTGATAGTCATAATTCTGTCCTTTGGTCTTGTGGGTACGAGGAATGTAACTCAGGCCTTCAGGCGTTGGGCAAGTGCTTTTAGCTATAGAGCCATCTGACTATTCTGGCACCGCTGGTCTTTCCTTTCGGGTGATGTAGGTAACATTATGGACAAATGCTGTAGCTGCCTGTTTGCTGTAGAATTTTTTCTAAAGGCTCAGGTGGAGAAAGAGGCTAAATTGGTTGGTCTGACTTATGTACAAACACGTTCACAGAATTTAAATTTGAGGTCTAAAATTACCTTGCTGTGTGACACAACTCTATCATTAGTAACAGTGAGACCTTATCCTTGAAATGTTACTGTTGACCTCAGATGTTAACAGTCAGTAAAGTCTCGTCTCCATGTTCTTCACTAATTTCACATGTGTTCTGTGTGGCATCTTAAAAGTTGTGATGTAAGAAATGTGGAGATTATGAGCCAGTTATTAGTAAACATTACCAAAACATTTCACTGATAAAATGCCTCCCTTTGAAGAAGGGTGTCTTCTAATGTTATTACATTAAGTATTATAGTTCCTCATAATGACAAGTACAGAAAAAATGATATGCATTTATGTCATAAAATTATGATTATATAAAAATATGATTATATTGTCATAAAATCTTTGGTGCTTTGCAGTAGCAGCATTTATTTTCCTGAGGGAGATGACATTAATTTGAACAGTATCTCTTATTTTCCAATAACCTTTTGCATTACAAAAAAAATCTGCAACTTCATTTTCTTTCCCTATTTGGAAACCATAGAAACCAATGTGAAATTATAGCTAAGAAGTTCGTCACTGGGCTATCTCAAGCTGATCTCCATGGAAACACCACATTTTCTTGAAATGAAAGATCTTACAATCAGACTTACACCCGTAAATGAGGAGTGTCTGACAAAAAGAAGATGGAAAAAGAGGCAGAGAGCTATTCGTTAGGTAATATATGTGAGGGTTTTAATACCACTTTATAAATAAGAACATTTAATTGATAGATATCCCTAGTCTAGAAATGAAAGCAAAGATTATTTTTGAAAACAGCTTTCTGTTCTTTCATTCATTGTTCTTGTTAGCTTTTGACATTAAAAACAATTTCTTTCAATAGTGTTGATTTTCGATCTGTGTTCAGACTTTACTCAGCCC
Source organism: Ondatra zibethicus (assembly GCA_004026605.1). Lineage (NCBI taxonomy): Eukaryota > Metazoa > Chordata > Mammalia > Rodentia > Cricetidae > Ondatra > Ondatra zibethicus. Next base: position 9,200 of record PVIU01022438.1, read on the forward strand.
CGCAACCACCTGTCTCATCTTGTATTGGATTGTAATAAAGCAGAGGAGAATAGCAGTTGTTTTACAGGAGTTTCTTGGAGACTGAATGACTTAAGGTAAACTTAATAAGAAATTGTAATCATTTTATCTGTTTAAAATGAGGAGTGATGACAGCGACACTAGACTGGTACTGAATGGTTGTGTGAGGCTGGCACTGTAGGATGTGGAGTATAAGTACCAATTATCTAATATTGACAACTCTGAACCTGCTCTATATTAATGATGTGAAGTCTTTCATATCCATCAAAACAATCATGTTTAACATTGTTTGGAGATTGGGTCACATGAATTGAGGTAAGGAAATGTTATATTCTATGCGTTTTAAGTAACTTACCACACTTTGAAAGTTAATTTGCACGAAAAATTATTCATTTTAATATAACCCTCTATTATACAAAATACCAAGACATACATGACAAATGCATTTGCATAATAGATGTGTCATATAGAGTTGAGGACATACTCTCTGTGAGAGCAGAGTGAAACTGAAAACATCCTCCATCTGTCAGTCATCCATATCTGTCTCTGCTTTTATACCCAATCCTAATTAATCTGATTAAATATGCATGTGCCACTACCATATTATTGTAGAAATATTATTAACATTTAGTAGCTTTTAAACATTTATCTGCTGCAGTAGCAAATAGATGAATGACAAAGTTACATTGAACTATGCAGCAGTTAGTTTTAAAAAATAAGTAAGAAAATCTCAAATATGCTAATAGAATGGTTTTTAAAATGCTTATCTCAGGTTAAGTAAAGTAGACTTATAGTTATGACTTGATTTCAGACATTCTGTTCGGGCATCATACCTTCCTGTCTTAATGAAATGTTCAGCTACTGTTTGGAAAAATGTCCTCTACCAAGAACATCCTTAAATTCATCCCAAATTCCAGCTTTCTACATGCCTATCTATCAATCATTTCTGAACTTGAACTTCAAGTGTTACTACTGTGAACATAATATACCATTATACAGATTATCTGATGTTATAAAATGGTGGTGAGACTCACAGAGCAGCCTGCCAAATTTATATCATCTGCTCTCTAAACTGGTACCAGGAGAATTTGTGCAGTTCTAGTAATTGTAAAGTACTCAAGGATACTGACTAAGCAGTGAGAGCCAAGCCCTTTATGCTCACTTACTGAGCTGTCTTCTGACATCATGCCCATTTCAAAACATTATTCAGAAGTTAAGAAACTGCTCACTTCCATGTATAAGTAAAAATTCAATTTGTTAACATGTTTATCAAGTAATACATTTGAAATACAAATAAATTTTAACTGCTTCAATTTTTATATTGTGATAACATAAAACAAATTTAATAATCATAAGAGTTTGAAGCATGCGTGCAGAGCCTATTATGCTAAGGAGCATTGATTCCATCTTTGGACCTACATGGTACACAAAAGCAGGATGAATGACTGACATCTCTGTCTCCATCTTGTGTTGGTCTCCTTTACATTCAGTCACCAGAATACTTCTGCAGGTCTGCATTTTTGTCATTCAAGAACTATCTTATCTCCTTACAAGCCTAAGAAACAGGTAATTTATTGTCCTCTATCTGCAGTCACTATGAATTCCAAGAGGAACACAACCTTACAGGACAGACCCTTCCCTGAAAGTTGAGAACAGATGTGGTGAGCTTCATGCTGGAGCAGGAGTATTCATTACAGGGATACCTCCAGAATCTGTATAGCAAAGATGGACCAGACAGACCTCAACTGACCGCTGCTGCTGGATTATGCATATCTCCTGCCCCTTGCCCCATTATTTTTTTTGTTTACAGGTAAACCTCATGTCAATACCCCCAAAACAGACTTGGAGACCACCTTATGTGTTCCCTTTCCCATTTTAACTGCATTAAGTAGTTATCCTCTGTAACATGAAGGGCCTGCTTTGTTGGGGTTTCTGTCCTGTCCAGTTCCCGCAGCTGTTTAGCCCCAAAGCAAGTCACAGAGAGGTCTCCAGAAGATTATAAACTGATTGGCCCATTAGCTCAGGCTTCGTATTAGTTCTTATAACTTATATTAACCCATTATTCTTATCTATGTTAGCCACGTGGCTCAGTACCTTTTACAGTGGGGCAGGTCACATCCTGCTTCTTCAGTGGTCTGGGCAGGAGTCCCAAGAGAGCTTCCTGCTTCCCAGAATTCTCCTATTCTCCTTGCTCCACCTCTACTTCCTGTCTGGTTGTCCCACCTATACATCCTGGCTAATGGCCAATCAGCGTTTATTTAAATCATCATTGACAGAGTACAGACAATTCTCCCACACCACTTCCCCCTCTTTTTTTGTGTGTGTGCGTGCATATGTGTGTGTGTGTGTGTGTGTGAGTGTGTGTGTGTGTGTGTGGAGTCTATGAATCAACACTGGATATCTTTCTTCCTTATTCTCCATGTTGTTTTCCATAGGATTTTTTTTCTGAACCTGGTGCTAAGTTGCTGTCCAGCAAGCCTCAGGTACCCTAACTCTGCCTTCCCAGCATGTGAATCATAATTGTGTGCCACCAGACCCAGTTTTTTCTTTACATGTCTGCCAAGGATCAAACTCAAGGCCTCACAACTGCTGTACAATCACTTTACCAAATGAGCCATCTTCTCAGTCACGAAAGTGTTCAACTCTTAAACTATTATCTAATGAATGCATTAAGGATTATTGTTTATGTAACAAAAACAAAAATCTTACTGACAACACCCTATTGGAAGCGTCTATGATTAGTTTAACAATATTGCGTCGCTTCTAGGTTGGTAACTCTTTTTCCAGTTCTGGGTAAACAGCAAAAAAGAAAAAAAAGAAAGAAAGAAAAAGTAGTTTTTTTAAATTATTTATATTTTTATTTGCTTTTCCTTCTAGCATAAAATTATTCTATTGCTATTCTAGACTTTTCTTGAGTTTGTTGAGCTATACATTTTTCTCTGCTCCCCTATCGTTCTCTCACCTCCCCTTCAACACTTTCCCATAGTTCACATGCTCCCAATTTACTCAGGAGATCTTGTAAAAGTAAAGTTTTTAAAATCAGATATCATATTATTCATTGCACAATTATTCATTGCAGCCAAGACATGGAAACTAACGAAAATGACAAAGGATGATCAGGTAAAGAAAATATGCATATATATGCCAAAATATATTTGTCATGTCTTTTAGTATCACACATTTTGCTCTAAGTATTAGCTTATTAAATTATACAAGAACAACTTTTATAGATAAAATTTGGTCAGGAAAACTTATTCTCTATTTGCTACCAAAGGATAATATATGCAGAAAACACAAAATATTGATAAACTGTGAGTAATAACAATTCTTATAGGGATCATACTCTAAAACCATAAAGTTAATCAGCAAAAAGAAGATATGAATGAAATTATTGCATTATTAAAATTAAAATGAAGAAGCCAATAAAACACAAATTTATATTTAATTTCTGTATGAGTAATAAAACAGCATATTGTTAGATAAGGAGACAATGTCACATAAAGTTTAACTTTCCCTGAATTGATTCATAATATTAAGGCTTTTCCAAGACAATATTATTAATTATTTTCTTGGAGCTTGGCAAGTTAACTTTAAGATTTATTTGAAGCAATAGCAAATAATCAGGACATACAAAAAACCGAACAGGCAGTTTCTATCAGTTATTAAAATCTTTTCTGGAGTCTCTATTTTTAAAGCAGTCTCCCATTGCACAAACACATAGTGATATCAATAGACTAGAATTCATATGTGGACTTTATTACATGTAGAAATGTGGTCTCTGTGAGAGCAATATTTAATGGAAAAGGTGCACTTATTTATTAAGCTCTTATTTGATGAGTGAACCACAAATAAACTAGATTAAATTCTCTCACCATGTAGACAGGATAAATTCCATATGTTTTACACTTCTAAATTATACAAGATGAAATTATACAACTACGCTATATAGAAAAATTTTGGGAAAAACAATTTTTCAATTAGTTATTATTGCAGATGCAGTATTAAAAGGTTACTAAATTTAGCACATAAGAAATAACTTGTTTTGCAAAAGAAAAAAGATTATGATTGACTAATTGGAAAATGTATCTGAAAATTATATCAGTTAAAATGATTATAGCATACTTTTTAAACTTCTGAAAATATAGAAGTAATAGTTCAGTAGGCAGAAAAGATAAAAAATAGACTATTCACAGAAAAATAATCATGAATAGCTCCTATATATACAAATACATATGAAGATATTCACTTATAACGGAAGCATATACTAATTAAAACTTAAGTTAAGACTGCTTCTCATCAAGAACTTTGGCAGAAGCCCTTGCACTTAGAATATATGTTGATGAAACTGTGGAAATGCTAGTGTTGACATATGTTACTACATGAAAATACAAAATAATGAATATCTCAGAAGAGGTTGACAGTATCCTACATTCACTTTTGACCCAGTCATTTCTTTGAGTCTATCTCATTTCCTGTGACATATACACAATGGCGTGTGACAAGTCCTATTTCTGTCAACACATTTCTAACACTACATGACTGTAAATTGCCACATTCTCAACTTTGACATTATTCTTCTATGAGTTCCTTTATATACCTCCTGTTTGAGTTGCTGGTTTTGGGTAGTGCCTGAAGGGGCACTGTAGTAAATTGGATTCCCTATGGAAAATCCATGATGATGCCTTGTAGTTTGTCAGTATTTCCCCTGAGTGTCAAAAAAAAACAAAAAAAAAACAAAAAAAAAAAACCAGCACTCCATCCCAACAGGACCTTGTTCCCTGCTGCTTTAAATACTGCCCTTGTTATGTACAAAATACTTTTGCCTGGAGGTTGACATGTTGATTATACAGTACATTTGAAAGAATGGTTAATATCCAGGGAAATGTGGACTTTGAATTAGTAGTGTTTGGTTAACTAGTTAAGTACAGGGAAATAGACAAAACTGACTTCAGTGTCTAGCACTATTCCTAGGTCTGTAACTTCACATTATTTTGAGATTTGAATTTTTATTTAAAGAAAATGAGTAATTAGAGAAAATGAGACTACCAATATAAACAACTACCTACCTATGCCCAAGGATAGAAAAGGGAGACGTGGCAAACATCAGATAGTAGAAGCTTAAATAGAGGTTATAGCCCTGGGATTCAAGTGTCAGAAAAAAAAAAAAAAAAAAAGGAACAGCTTGATGGAGTTTGTCACCTCTGAACTTGGAATCAAAAGCAGACTTGACCTGCAGATGGCTGATAAGGGGTCACCATCAGGCTGATCCTTGTAGGTGCCTGTGGTAGCATAAGGACCCATATGTGAGGATTAGAAATCCCAAAATTGCAGTCTAATGCTTGTTTTAGAGTATTTTTATTATATCATATACCAGCTAGTTAAATTAAAAAGTGGTAATTCTATACATGAAATCTAATAAAAATTAAATGGTTGATGTAAGAATGTTGCTTTTTTAAATATTACCCAAACTAATAAATGAAGAAAATGAGTCAAAATTCAGATCTAATTTGAAGAGCATATCCAAGAAATGGTAACTTTTGACCATTAATTTAACAAAGCAAAAACATGTTTACTGAGAAAATCAAAACAGATCTATGATCTTTACCCACCCTAGACTCTTTAACTGATCTAAGCCTTACTACAATTTACTGGAAATGAGGAGGCATAGGAATGTGTGAGATAACAGCATCAGAAAATCTTCAATTAAAAAAATTGAACTGATACCAGTTTCCTGTACACATAAGTGGCAAAGAAAATCAAGGGACTGTAGAGGCATACATTAAGTAAGAGGAACAAAATATAACAAAATTATGTTGTGTGGACTGTTTTTGAATCAGTGTGTACACTTTGAAACCACTGTGCAGCCTGGCTTCAAGAGCCCAAAAAGAAAAATTCATTTATTTTCTGGAAACATTAAAGATGAAGTTGCATGCACAGAGGTTTACTGATGTATTTTCTTATCACTTCTGGTTTTGTATGATTATCTTATATTTGCAAATTCCCATTTGTTCATGGTCTGAATATTCAAGCAACATGGACTTGAACTAAAAATAATAGTCCCCTACTCTATATCCTTTCAATTAGATCCTTTTTCCCAGTTTTCTAATTGATTTTTAATGGTTCTTGTTATTCTACATAAAATATAGACATGTTTCAAATTATTTCATTTCAGCCACTATCTCTAGATACTATTTTATGATAATGAACTTTGTGTAATAATTTTCCCATTTACCTTGTTACAGTTAGGGATTATTATACTTTCAAATTGCTATGTCATGTGTCAAAATTCCTTTCTTGAAATAAATTAACTTCAGTTCCCTGCTGTTTACCTTGGTAGCTTGTTCAAGTTTGTTTATCCTGATCTTCTTGCCAGAGGTTTTTGTTAAAATTTGAGCACTTTTTGATTGTCTTTTTACATTGCGAATTACAGGCAAGATTAACTTTATAGTTGATGTTTGCTAACTGTCAGACTTAATTTTAGAAAAAAGTAAAAACAATGTGAATATTTCTTTAGTGGTGGGATGGGAATAGTTTTACATTACATTGTAAATTTACATTTACAAGTATTAATTATTCCAGCTTCTTCATGAAAAACCATTAAGTCCCCCCATTATGTGACGCTACATTACACAGCAGTAATAGTAGATGAAAACTGTATCTGCTTCAGCACATCTGGAAGACCAGATGCCTGTATTTCTGAAACATTTCTTGTTCCAGGCCAAGTTTTTGCTTTTCTTCCATTCCAATTAAAAGAATTTTGTTTGCTGAAAGCATTTATTCCCTCTTATGTTGGGGTCCAGCCTCAACAGGGTTCACATATTCCAGTGTAGGGACTTGTGGATTAGAAAAATTAGATAGGAGGAACAGAGATATGAAAGAAATATGAAACATAGGATGGAACCAGGAGGGCAATCCAGTGAATATTGAATATCACCACATTTATTTTCCATATGCTTTTATATTTTATACCCCAATCCAAGAAGGAGGGGAAGAGAACAAAAGACTGCTTTAACATGACAAAATAAACAGAGAAATTACTTGTTTTAGTTATTGAAACATCAAGCCACTATATCCTGAGTTAAGCATTCTGGTGTTCTTGGCAGGACATGCAGTGACTACACCTTAGACCAAATATCATGTAGGCAGCTACTCCCTGCGTTAAACTTCCTATCATAGCATTAAAGGAGCAGGAATAGGCTTGGATTCCCTGTCCTTTGATCAGAGTGGAACAGATCTACCTCTGTGGGCCATCTCAATACCCAAAATACCAAGTAACCACACCCTAGGTCAAGATATCTTATTTGTAGTCACACCTTAAGTCAGACCTCTTGTCAATAACTTTGAAAGAGCAAAATAGGCTTAAACTCTCTGACCTTCTGTCAAGGTGGAATGGACCGACTTCTGTAGGCCACCATACCCTTGCTGTATTACTTTTATGTCTTACTGTTTATTATCTCTTCATGGGGACTGTGAGATAGGAGAATGAAATAAGCATTTAATCTTGCATATTTCAAAATGAATTATATTGTATGATTTTACAACAGACGTTATTTTTTAAAAAAATCTGCATTATTTAGAATCTTATAAACAAGTATTAATGAGCATGGATGTCATTGGCGATAACAAAATTATTTCTTTTTTAAAAAAACTTTCTCATATTTCTGCATATGCGGTCTTGATACAATATTGTATCCTACTTTTGTTACAAGATTTTATTATTTAGGAAAGTTGTAGAAATTTCAAGATGTGAAGCCTTGTTGAAGAAAGTGAATTACTAGGTACTGTCCTTGAGATTTCACAGTTTGACCTCACTCCCTGTTTCTGCTTCTTGAATGACTATGCCATGTGACCACCAAGCTTCCTGCTCTTGTCACCAGGCCTTTCTGCCTGCTATATCAGTGCTTAATTGGGCTTATAGTTCCCGAAAGACAAAAACCCTTTTATCATGATGGGGAAGTATTGCAGCAAGCAGGAAGGAAACCAAAATTTCTCATCTTCAAATGCAAACATGAAGCAGAAGAATCAACTGGGCATAGAAAAAGATTATAAATATCCAAAGCCTGACCCCAGTTATTGACTTCCTGTCCCCAGTTACAGACTTCCTGTCACCATCACAGACTTCCTCCAGAAAGTTCATACCTCCTAAACATACCCAAACTGTACCACCAAGTAGGACCAAGTGTTCTAATAGCTGATAATATGGTAGACATTCTCATTAAAACTCCTATATCCTGTAAGCAAAAATAACCCTGCTTCCCTATTTTTGTTAGGATATTTTATCACAGTAACAAAAAAAAAATGACTAAGATACAACCTTAAAGTTGTTAATTCTATGTCTTTCATTGCATCACTTATTCTTTATAGATGTGTTTCAGAATGTATATGTTATGTTTGTGTGGGTGTATGTGTTATGTTTATATATGTGTGTTTTTGTATTACTGCACATGAAACTCAGGGCCAGATGAGCTACGCAAGTTCTTTATCACTTTGTTAAATCATAGATCCTCTGAAATTTTATTTTGACAACTCATCTGAGTAGACCAGACTCAAAGTTATGATCTTCCTCCAGAAAAGCCTGAGTAGCTAGCCTTACATCCATAACTATTTTTACTTCTTTCATGAATTACACATTTAGATCTCTTGCTGATTTCTTTCAATTTTAATATTTATTTTAGAATTGTGTTATACAGATTTTCCCTATTAAAGTATTTATATAAACCTATAGTTTTAGAAATTTTATACTACATAACTAAAGTTTTTTTTAGTGGTTCAGTTTTTTATTTTCTGTAGATTTTAGATCATCTATTAATATTCATATTCTCAAAAACTTCAAAGTAAAACAAAGAGTAGAAGCATAACTCAGCAGAGGCAGAATTGCAGTAGTTAATTTTGAGCAAGGAAAAATGGCTAGAGGGCAATTTCAAACAATACAGAGGAAGACAGTATTGATCACATCATCTGCTGAGTACCTGTCACTCAATAAATATACACAATTGAATATAAGGATATTCTGAACAGCAGAGGATAGCAAAAATCAGTTCATGATGACATCAACTCCTTTAAGCTTTTCCCCCAAATCAGTTAATATGAGATATCAGAAATGCTTTTTTTCCCATGAGTTGTTGAAAATAACCACAAGTGTGGTATTTATTCACAGTGGTGCTGTCAGTATTTATTAGTTGATTTTGTCAAAATGGTCTAAAAATCTTGAAAATAGAGGAAGAAATATATAAGAAGTCCTTATCATCACAATAGCAAAAGGTTATGAAATTCACATTCAAGTCACATACAATTGTAAAAAAATGTGTTTTTAAATAGCAGTTGGCTGCTAGTTTCTATAGCAATAAAAAACAGTCCTCAAAGGCTTTAAAAAATATTTTTATTTTTTGAAAGGATGGTGTTTTTTTTCTAAAAGTTACAGTTGTAAAAGTGGTACAAAAATAAATATAAATGTAATTTTGAACAAAGTGGCATTTTCATGAGGCACTGATATTAATTTATATTATTTGCTTTTTTCTAATTTGTAAAAAATTTTAATTTATTTTTTAATGTTTCTTTTTACATTCCAACCACAGTTCTCCCTCCCACCCTTCCTTGTTCCCTCCCTTGCCTCCCCCGCAGCTTATACCCCCATCTCCTCCTCCAAATGGCTAATAACTGCCATGGGGATTCAGCAAAGTCTGGAACATTAAGTTGGGGCAGGACCAAGTCCCTCCCCTGCTTTAAAGCTGAGCATGGCTTCCCAACAAAGGGAATTGGCTCCAACAAACTAACTCACACCAGGGATAGATCCTGGTTCCATTGCCAGGGGCTGGTGTAGATAGGCCAAGTTTCACAACTGTCTCCCACACATGGAGGGCCTACTTTCTTCCCATGGAGGTTCCACAGCTGTTGGTCTAGAGTTCATGATTTTCCATGAGCTTGGTTCAGCTGTCTCTGTGGATTTCTCCATCATGATCTTAACCTCCCTTACTCATATATTCCCTACTCCCTCTCTTCAACTGAATTCCCAGAGCTGGGCCTGGTGCTTGGTTGTGGGTCTCTGCATCTTGTTCAATCAGTTGTTGAAGGAAGGTTCAATGATGATAGTTGGGGTGTTCACCAATCAGATTACAGGGGAAGGCCAGTTCATAGGTAAGATAAAATACTTAGGAGAGGCTGTGGAGTCAGGGCAACACTCCACTGCAGATGGGAATGCAAATTTGTACAGCCACTTTGAAAATCAGTATGGTGTCATTGTTGATGGGTTCTCCATCTGCCTATCTCTTCTGCATGTATTATCTTTTTGAGAACCGAGTCTTTTTGAATGCACTCCTTCCTAGGCCAGGAGGGATGGGGTGGGCCTTGGACTTCCAACAGGGCAGGGCACCTTGCCCTCTTTCAAGGAAGAAGGGGGAGGGAGGAGGGGTAGGGGGGTAGTGGGAGGGGACTGGGAGAAGGGGAAGAAAGGAAAAAAAATTTATTTCTTTAATTATGTTCTTGAATGGAAAAAATAAAACAAAACAATGTATGGAAAAAAAAGTTCAAGGATTAATAACATTAATAAAGGCAATTTATAACTTCTACCAAAAAAAAAAAAAAGAAAATCAGTATGGCAGTTTCTCAGAAAAGGGGAATCAATCTACGCATTTTGAGAATGACAGGAAAATAAAGAGAAACAGCAGAGTACTTGAAAGAACCATGACTAACAGTTCCCTTGAAATTAGTCCTGCTCTGAAGCACATATTTCATGAAATACAAAATAGATAATAAGGCCAATATCAAAAATGTTTAAACCAAGGAAAATATGCTTATTAAAACTACAAAAAAATTGACAGAAAAAAATTCTTAAAAGAACTCAAAGTTTAGGAATAATAAGCATGTATAGAGAAGCAGGGATAAGAATTGTATTAGTCTTCTCAGAAATTATGTAAAAAAACATGGGCTGAAATATGTAAAGCATTGAGAGAAATAACCCACTGACCTAGAATTCTGAATCCTATGACATTATCCTTCAAAGGCAATGAATACATGAAGAATTTCTTAGAAAAGTCAAAGTTGTGGAAATTATTCCTGAAAGAATTGCTTTGTAAGAAATGTCAATAGTTCCTGAGATGTACGGAAAATGATAGTGGTCAGAAAATCGTATCTATATCAAGAAAAAAAAAGTATTTCAGAAGGAATAAAAGAAGTAAAATATTTTCTTTTTCTTAATTTATTCAAAAGATAGCAATGTGTTTGAGATCATAGAAATGCACTCAGTGGTTCTTGCTTATGGATACATGAAATAGATAATGGAGACAAGAGATGGTCAAATAATTAGGAACCTGCTATAGAGATTTACATTGATACAGATCTTGGTCTATTGATACAGATCTTGGTCTATTGATACAAATTTAAGGTCAATTTTGTTATATGTATATTTCTGCTCTTGATTAAGGTATTGTGTTTGTGATTTACACTTTAAAAGTGTAATAAATGATTAAGAAATATAGGTTAATAGAGAGTCATCTATAATAGTCAAGCTTGTAGTTAGCTAGGTTTTCTAGATATACAGAGATATATTTCAGTTACATAGATATTCTTCAAATCTTTCAGAGACCTTCAGAATATGAAATTTAATTTTTTTTCCCATTCAAAAAAAATTTACATTTCCTCCCCTTCTCCCAGTCCCCTCCCGCTCCCCCCCACCTGCTTCCTTAAAAGAGGGCATGGTGCACTGCCCTGTGGGAAGTCCAAGGCCCTCCCCACTCCATCCCGGCCTAGGAAGGTGTGCATCCAAATATACTAGGTTCCCAAAACGATAATACATGCAGAAGAGATAGGTCCTAGTGTCATTGTTGATGGCTTCTTAGTCTGCCCCCATTGGCAGCCACATTCAGAGTCCGGTTTGATCATATGCTCGTTCAGTCCTAGTCCAGCTGGATTTGGTGAGCTCCCATTAGATCAGGCACACTGTCTCAGTGGGTGCTTCAGCCCCTCACGGTCCTAACTTCCTTGCTCATCTTCTCCCACATTCTCCTCTTCGACTGGACCTTGGGAGCTCAGTCCATTGCTCTGATGTGAATGTGGGTCTCTGTCTCTATCTCCATCCATCGGATGAAATTTCTATGGTGGTGATCAAGATATTCATCAGTGTGACTATGGGACAATGCTAGTTCCGGCACCCTCTCCTCTGCTGCCCAAGGACCTAGCTGGGGACATCCCTGTGGACACCTGGGATCCCCTCTAGAGCCAAGTATCTTGCCAGTCCTAAAATGACTCCATTAATGTAGATATCTAGAATTTAGGACGTTTCATGACAATGAGACACAGCTGCTCCTGGCAGCACCAATCTACTTCAAGAGAAAGATGAGTATCCATAAGGAGCTGGTTAGCCATTTGGGCAAGAAACTTCTCTTGCCTGGACTGCTTGAGTTATGTTGTATGAACTGGACATACAGAACCCACAGAAAATTGACTGCTGAACTTGACTAAGGGTGAGACCATCTTTCGGGGTTACTGCTTTAAGAAAGAGTCTGCCAGACATTCTGTAGGACACAGAAGAAAGCAACTGATAGGCTTTGCCATTACAAGGCAGAACAGATCTTCAGATTTCCTGCTTCATGGAAAAGTCTGCTGGATACTATGGGCCTGTAGGTTGAAGATGGGTGCCCTAATGTTACAGAAGAACTTTGGGTGACTGTCCAGGCAGCGAGATGTCTCTGTCATTTCTAGAGTTTTGGACGCTGTTTACAATGCACTTCCTGTTTACTTAGGTAATATATCTTTCTGGAGTCTTTGATGGAGTTGAAGAATAGATACTTATACTTTTCCTTAGTCATGATAAAAGATAAAGTAGATGTAAATATTGTAACTATAATTCTTGATTGATGATGGTTTTGTTATATGCAATTTTGCTATGTTAAAGTTAAAACCTTCCTTCTTATTTAGACAGAAATGGGGAGGTGATGTGGAATTCCTCTATGTATGCTGTGAATACCATTGGTTAATAAAGGTGCTGCTTTGGGCCTATTGCAGAACAAAATAAGGCAAGGCAGAAATTCCAAGCAGATAGAGGAGGAGAGAGTAGGCAGAGTCATAGAGAAGCCCCTCCTTGCAACAATAAATTAAATTAGTTTACACTAAAATTAAAAGTTCCTGCTATTTCAAAAGAGTTAAAAGACAAGACACAAATAAGACAATAGAAAGACAGAGCATAGTATAGGCTCAGAGAAACTATAAGAACTATATATGTGTATGCAAGACTGATGATCACATTGTACAAAGGAAAAATAAAACTTAACAGTATAAAAATAAACATCCTGATTTAAAATCTGACAAAATATCTAAGCAGGAATCTCAAATAGATGAAGCATATGATATTCCATCTGAGAATTTCAATTAAAAAAAGATAGCACCATTCCCTCACAAGAAATAGTCAAAATCTGCTTGACTTTGTGATTCACAGCTGAAATCATAGCAGTTGGGGAGCTGAGGCAGGGATGTAATGGAGTTTGAAGACAGTTTACTGAGCTACTATACTATACATAAAAAATTAAAAATGCTAAAAAGAACAACTCTGCAAGAACAACAAAATGCAAAAAAAAATGCTCTTAACTGATGAGCTATCTCTTCAACTCTTCTGGCTTGGTTTTTAATCCTTTTCCTATGAACCTGGAGGTTCTTGAAAATAATTTTATCAGTTAGAATGTACATTTAAAATATTACAAATTTTTCTGAAATTAGAGTGCATGTTACAAACAATAATGTCTTAAACATGTGACCTTGTTCAACTGGAAATATTTTTTTCTGTTTGAACATAAACTAATGATATGTCCTATAATGAATGATTCAAAAATATAAATGGAATATATTTTTTGTACCTTCCTAAAACAAAAAACCCAAATATTTGTCCTGTACTGATGGAGATGCAACATAGTACAGTGATTTGGGGAAGTTTTGTGGTTTCTTAAGAAACTAAACATATTCTTACACTACAATCCAGGACTCATACTCTCTAACATTTATTTAAAAGAATAGAACACTTTTTTTCCACACAAAACCTATACAGAAATGTTTTTAAAAACTCTGTTCATAATTTCTAAAACAAAGAAATAAGCAAGCTGTTTTTAGTACTAACATCCAGACAACAGTATATAATTTAGTATTTTTAAAAAATTGATCAACTTGGAGGGTGTGCCCAAAGTGTTAAAGCACTTGCCTCCAAGGCTAACTACCTGAGTTCAATTCCTGGGATCCATATAGGATAATGAGGGGACTTATTTTTCACAAGAGCTTTATACACATAACACACCCACACAATAAATAAATAAATAGTTAAATAAACATAAATAAATTAAATGTGGTTAAAAGTAGAGTAAAAATGGCTGGATAGATGACCTAGTGTTTCAGAGTGCTTACTGCTCTCACAGAGGGTCAAGGTTAGCACCCAGCATCTACTTAGTGTGCCTCACAAATAATTGTAATTCCAATTGCAGGGGGATCCAATATCTTTCACCTCCATCAGGCACTTACACTCACATGCACATACAAATATGTGTACACATACATACATTAAAAATAAAATCTCAAAAAATAAAAAGTTAAAGAGACTTGAAGACACAAAAGACATTTAGGAAACCTGTATATCACTGAATGAAAGAGACTGATATGAAAATATCTACATGTTGTCTGATCCAACCATATAACATCCTGTAAAAGGCAAATATGTATAGGTATAATAAAAGTCATATTTGCTAAAAATTAGCAAAGAGGAAGGTTTAAATAGGCACACAGAGGGACTTCTAGGGCAGTGAAAATGGCCTGAATGATATTACTATAGTTAGTGAAGGTCATTATGTGTTTGGGAAAACCCTCAGAATGAGACTATCAAAAATAGACACTAATGCCAATTATGTCCTTTAGCTGAACATACAATGTCAGGACAGATTTCTTGACCATTACAAATGTCCCACATGTGCCTATGCACATATGATGTCTTTTCATTACATTTTTATAAAAACCTGTCACTAAACTTTTCTATGAACTGCTTAAAAATGAAAGCCAAAGTTTTTAAAATATAGCATGGTTGGGAAGCAGCTATGTTAGAAAATTACATACACCACTAACTAACAATATGCAATGTTCTTGAAAGGTACAATAAGTCATTTGCAATTCTTTATGTCTTTAAATATTTTATTTTACTCATTTAAAAATATTTGTATTAAGACATTGAGAATTACATGCAGTTAATATATTTAGACCATATTTACCCCAACTCCTTTCTCTACTTTCTCTCACATCCATTTCACCCTCCTTAACTCCCCAACTTCTTGTCCTTTTTTATCATTTAAAATAACCTATCATCTATGCTAGCCCTATGCTCCTCATTGTAGGGTTACCAATGAAGTTTGGTCAACCTATTAGGATTTACACCTTTAAAGAAAACTGGCTATTCATCCTTGTGGGGTTTGAATAAGAATGGCCCCCATGGACTCATATATTTGAATGCTTAGTCAGCACTGAGTGGAACTGTATGAAAGAATCAGATGGATTAGGATATATGGACTTGATAGAGGAAACGTGTCACTGGGGGTGGGCTCTGAGGTTTCAGAAGCCCATGCCATGCCTAGTATCTCTCCCTCTCACAGATCAGGATGTAGCTAGCACCTTCTTCTCTAGCATTATGTCTGCCTGCTGCCATGATGAAAATGTACTCTAAAACTATGTGAGGCCCCAATTAATTGTTTTATTGCTCATGATGAATTTTCACAGCAATAGAACACTCCTTTAGAAAACCATAAATTATTCATAACTATTCACTTATGGTTGGCAGATTTCGAACCCCTTCCCACATGCTAAAGTGCTAATGAGTTTGATCCTCAGGCAACCACAACTTTCCTGAGTTCATGAGTGCAGTTGTCCTGTCCAGAAGGTCTTATTCTTCTCTAATCCTTCTTAAACACTTTCTGCCCTTCCCCCCTCTTTCATGCTGGCCCCTGATCCTGTGGAAGAAAGATGTGATAGAACTGTGCTTTGTTTGGCTGAGAAGTCCCGTGGCACATGTTCTTTGCATTCTGACCAGTTGTAGGTTTCTGTGTTAACCAGTATCTATTGCATAAAGATGATAGCTAATGATATCTATAGAAGGAGAGATATAAATTTATAGAATGGTTTAAAACTCTGTTTGGGAGAATAAGAGTATTTGATTTAATGCTGGGGACTCTGAGCTCTTCAACCATAGGCTCTTAGCCTCATTCGTAGTATCAGGTATTCATTTTCTGTTGTGGAGCAGATTTTAAATGCAACCAGAAAGGTGTTAATTACATCCATTAAATTTGCCCCACTATAGCACCCATGGACATATCTAATTACACTATTCATTATTGTAGTTCAGTGTTCAAAATGAATAAGTCTTTGAAGTCTTCCCTCAGCAGCCTGCATAACACCTTCTAGTAGTATGAAATCTAGCCAACAAGGAGAAAGTTTCCTGATCACTACCAACTTAATTTCTCCATGTTGTATGGCCAATATCTGTGGTATCTTCAGAATACGGTCCCTTTATCAGGTTCTTGTGAACAAAGCAGAGTCATGGTGATAGACTAGATTAATTTGGGTATCTTTGAGACAGCTACGACCAACAATATAAGGGAGGTATCCCACTGAACTTTTTATTTTGCAAACTATGACTTCTGGAATGAACACAATGCCCTCTGTAGGATATTTCCAATTTTGTATGTTTGTTTGTTTGTGTGTATGTGTGTGTTTGTGCATACGTGTGCATGTGTGTGTGTGAGGATTATGAAATAGTAGGTTTCCCTGTGGGCTTTTTAAGCATCCTTACTGTCATTTATCTCTCATACAGCCTGCTCTTCGGCCCTATGATCCCATTCCTTTCTCTACTTAAAACTCCCAAACCACAGTTCTCTCTTCCATCCGTATGTATCACAGTGTTCTACTGATTCCCACCCCTGAAGACTTTTCTTCACCCTCCTGATTCTTTAAGAATTTAAAGTAAGGTAATGAGTGACATTAACTTGTATGATATACTGAGAAATTGCTCTTTTAGAGCTGTGAAAATCAGACTCAATGAGGGGAACAGAGAAACTGCAAACAGAATACTATTTGATCATGTGGGTTAAATGTGCAGGATCCTAAAGAAGCAAAAGACCAAGAACGGGAATGAATCAAAATCCATGTAGAGTTGATTTTCAGAATGAAATGAGGAACTGGGTGTGGAGGAAAGAAGTAAAGTGCGATTTGAAAGACCAGGCTGTCCCTGATATTTATAAGGTCCTGATGTAAATACCAGGAATATATAAGTTTAGAAATAAAACTGCCATCCTTTAATGAATATAACTTATTCACCTTTATTGAAAAGTATAGCTTTATAATGACGTAGTAACCATAGTTATTAGTTTATGAATTTTATGATGATGTTTGCAAATTATCAGTGTTTCTGAGTTTAATAACTATTGTATTATTATTGTTTTTTAAGAATTCTTTCATAATAGCAATGGTTTCATAAGGGATTATGAACTAAAATTTAATTGCTCTTACTTTTACACAATGTAACTTATTTGCATCAAAATGGTAACTTTATAAAAGCAATTTATTTTTTCAGCTAATCAAATATTGTCCTCAAATAATAAAAATTATTTCTATTATTAAATTGTAAAGAGAAAATTATAAGGAATATAATAACTGTAAATACATTTTGAGCATTCAGTGTCCAAGTTAGTTACCATTGTTATTGTTGCTATCATACCTCATGTGTGTTTCCTCATAAAATAAACAATATGAATTATTAGTATTACCAAATGTTCTTCACCTTTAAATGAGTAGTCAATGGAAATGCAATATTAATTCTTTTTAATTTTTAAAAAGTATGCTTTTATTATTTATTTATCACTATAACTGAGCTTGATTTAGTTGTCAAGACTTCCTTAAAAATATAAAGGAATGCATAGAGAGAAGAAAACTCAAAAATAAACCTTTTAAAAGTTAAAATAAGGAACTCTATGTATAGTATGCACTACTTACAGATTTCTAAATGTATAAAAATATCTAGAATGTTAAGAAAAGTAAAAACATTTTGCTATCTATTGGATGACTAGAATAATATGTGTGTGTATGTATCTATAAGAAAATAGGCTACGTTCTTTGTTAAAATTTGAAAGACAATTTAAATGTCAGAAACATATGAACAGATATATCTCATTCTTTGATACTTTCCTCTAGATCTACACATAAGAACAAAACACAAGAAAATAGATGCTATGCACTAATGAGAAATGATTATTATTTTGTAATATCTATTATTATAACCATTCATTGTAATCATACTAAGTAGAAGTATTTGATAAATTCATAATTTATATTTTAATTTAACTAGGCTTGTCTACAACTTAAATTATTTTGTTATGTTCTGCAACATAAAGTCCCTCTAAAGTTAATAGTAATACAACTTTTTCTTTCTAGTGATTCATGAATATCTCCCTTCTATTCCACAAAAGAGAACAAAATATAAGATACATTTTCATGAGTCTTACAAATCTCCAGTAAAATAATAGAATTATCATGGCAGTTCAGTTTGCATAAAGGCTGAATTAGAGTCTCAAAGTTATAGGGTTATTTCCATAGGGAAAAGGAAGAGATGACATAAAGATAGGTAGGGTTATAGGGAATGAGATATATCCCAATTTTGCTAAAATCTGTGTCTCAGTGAAAGAGTCTTTCTTTACTGAGTTCAGGGTTGCTTGGAAGAAGACCATGACATTTATTTTCACTAAGGGCCTAGAGCAACAGTTATTGTTAGAAAGAACAATTTAGAAGAAAATGACAGATTCCAACTGGGACAAGATAATCTTCAGATGATGATGATGCAATATCCATTTTGAGAAACTTACTTGAACAAAACTGAGTTTTTATTATAGACAAGAGTTGTCAGCTTAATAGTCCCTACAACAAAAGAAAAAATTTTAAAGCATCTATCTTCACCTCTTGTTCTCTGTTTTTCTTAAAAGAAAAATGTGTTTATCATATTGTTCTCTGCAGTGATATCTTTCGTCAATGAGTGAAACAAGTTAGAGATGAGATCAATACCTTATGAATGCCTCTTGTTTATTTTACTGCCGCTTCCATTAACTGGAAATCTCAATGTTTCCAGAGCCTTTTTAAAAAAATATCTTCATCCTCATCATGCAACAAACTTCCAATGTGATAACAATGAGACTCTGAAAAACATTGCAAAGTATTTAAAGAAGGATGGTTTGAATGAAGTAGAGAAGTGTCAAGGTCCAGAAGTCTCAGTTTGTGCAAGTCATAGGATTTAATATCTAGGATCAAAGACAGCTCTTGCTAGAGTAGCTTTTAACTACTGTCCAGGGTGTACCAATCTCTTGAGGAGACAATGTGTTTTTATTGACTGAGCAAGAGCTCTGTACTACAGTGTGGCCATTCTGTCTATACTTGTGAGAGCTCACAAACATTTCACACAGATACTAGAAAAGAAACTTAGATTTCTGCAGGATGTGTGGTGGCTCACCTTGCAAGTCCAACATTTGGAAGGCTGAGATATGAGAATTGACCTGAGTTTGGGATAAGTTCTAGGTCAGCATGGGATATAAACAGAAGACTCTGTCTTTAAACAACAACAAACCCCTAATTACGCCAAAGCTAACTAACATAATAAAGTCAAATGATAGTAATTAAGCTTATCTTTATCATCTGAATGTAAAATGTTCCCATAACTCTGCTGTTTGAACACTTGTTCTGTAGCTGGTGGAATCTTTAGGAAGTGGAGTCTTAATAGAGGAAGTGAGTCCCTAGAAGTGGGCTTTGATTCTTTTTAACCCAAGACCACTTCCTGTTTACTCTTGCCAGTCTCCTGCGCAAGCTGTTGTGTCTTTTCTACCTGTTGCCATGTCATTGCTGTTGTGATAGACTGTATCCTTCCACACCTTAAACTGAAGCAAGCCCTTTCTCCCTTATGTTGCTTTGGTATTTATTACAGGAGGAAAAGATTTAAGACAAATAGACTTAGATCCTAATCAGTAAAACAAATGGGATCATAGCTTCTGTAATTTTAGTGCTTTACTCCTTTAACTGATTGAGGGCAACACTGATGCAATATATATATATATATATATATATATATATATATATATATATATATATATATATA